>JAXCGZ010016340.1:0-22396 GCA_037179515.1 Halocaridina rubra
TATTTTGATTATGTGCTTTGCAAATTTCATTTGTTTCATTTTGACATTTTACATTTATTTCATTTTGACATTTTACATATGTAATTTGAAATTAGATTAATTATCATGTAATAGCCATTTTTGATGGAATAAAGTTTTTGACTTTGACTTTTACTCTCTCTCTCTCTCTCTCTCTCTCTCTCTCTCTCTCTCTCTCTCTCTCTCTCTCTCTCTCTCTCTCTCTCTCTCTCTCTCTCTCTCTCTCTCTCTCTCTCTCTTTCTCTCTCTCTCTCTTTCCTTCATTCTTTCTTTCCCCCCTCTCTCTCTCACACACATACGCAAACCTCCACAATTACACACAAAAATGATAATCATTCAATAAAAAGTACAAATTCTTGAAGCTCATGCATACATTGAAATTAAGGGAAGCAAACGGAAATTAAGGTTATCTCCAGCATCTGCAGTTTCCTTTTAATTCTTGTGATAAATGAAGATGTTCTCTGAAAACTTTAAGGTAAGTAAAGAATCTTATTTTGCATGTCATATCTATTAATTCCAAAGGCTAGATTTCAAATTAAAATATTACTTAATTCTTTCTACACATTTTAATTGTAGCCAGTGTGGCGCAGTGGTAATGCTATTGACTTTGATTCTTAAGGTCGAGGGTTCGCGGTCAATCTACGGTCTGAGCTTAGCAAGGGCACTCCCTCAGGGTAGCGGTCACACTTGCCTAAGCCGAAGTCTTTCTCAATAAGGCACTGTTCAAACTATTAGTAGAAAAGGGAGTCCATGACCTAAAACTGATCACATTTTAACAATTCCTAAATCCTTAAATTTTAATACTAAAGTAATATGCAAGATTTCATGCAAAATCGCTCTGCAAAAACTGGCTAATATTTGAATGTTAAATGGCATTTTCATATTACATACTGTATAAGACAAGTAAATCTTCTTACATAATTGCTATAAAATATTTTCATTTAAAAAAACACTCCCAACTGTATAAAAAAAAATCTATTATTGAGAAATAAGTATAAGTCTTTCTGCATGCAAATTCAGAAGACAATTGAAGCTCTCTGAAACGTAGAGTCTATTTAGAGGGAAAATTATATGACAAAATAGAAGCTTATCTCTTTAATTTATTAAAAAAAAATAGGAGCGAAGATGTATTCCGGAATTTAATAAGATACTTATTTTTTCTATATGATAATGGAAGAAAGAAAATGAGAAAACTTTTCTTTTTGCGCTATAGATCATACTTGTGGAGAGAGAAATCAATCATTCTTTTTCTACAACAAGAGAAATGCGCAATACCATTATACTTATCCAATTCAGTGGTGTAGTCGGTAGCGCCTTGCCACAGTAATTATGTGTCTTAGGTTCGAGTCCCGGTAAGGGGTAAAATATGTTAATGTGTTTATTTGATCATTTTTATTACATAAATACCTTGGGATTTGACAACAATGCAAATACAAACTCTCTTTTTGTGTTCATTGAAATTTTTTTCGACTACCTTACTGTGGCTAAGTTTTGTTTCTCAGTGGTCTTTTGTTATTGAAATGGAGACTGAAAAATCTTTTTTCGATCTCCTGGTCTTACCCCTCATTGCAATCGAAAAGTATTTCGTTGTTATTAAAGCCATTTTTGTGTCTATTAATCTTATGAAGTGAAAGAGACAGGCAATTTAGCTGAAGTAATTTACCTTTATTAAAAATTTAAATTAAGAGAGCATATTGTGTTGTTCTTTTAAATTGAAAGATAAAAAAAAATTGAGCATTTGTTTAAAAAAAGAGAATCTTAAATATAATTCAGTGTCTGTTTATCCATCCTCAGCTAGTTATTAACTTAAATTAATGCAAAATACCAGTCAGGTAAACTCAATCCTCTGACAATATGTTAGTTTGCTTAGTGTAATATTTCGCCTGTGCTTTGCTAATGACTAAAACAGGAAACTAAATATTCTTTTTTATTTTCTTTATGAGTGTGACGCTGGGACAGACAAGAAAATTGGCCTCACCAGGCCCTGGACCAAGTAAACAAGAAGTAGAAGAGAAAGTAGAAGTTTAAGGACAAGTCAGAAATAAGGAGCACTGAAGATATGTGTTTCCTTTGTAAGTTCGTAGAATTGAAATAAAGAGGAAGAAAAAGTGGGGTGTCAATATCAGACATGTCCCCAGAATACTCTCCCTATTTGTATCTACTTTAATAATTAGATCATAAAGACTGAAAGCTTTCACCTCACACACTTCAATTTACTTTTAAATGTACATACGTTCTTAAACTATGTTTTCTCTTAGAAATCTAATTTCCAACATAGCACACCATTGGAATTTTCGTCAGCTCGTTAATTATGAAGTCTCGAGAAAATTTTTCAGAGGGACATCATGCGTGCCTAGTTCTGCCTCTTGTGATTTCCATTAACTTCTCGTAATACTTCGTACGTTATCTAATGAATATATAACATAATATCGTTTCTATCAGTTTCGCAATATCTGTATAATCTCTTTTCAAGGGAATGACTAGTTATGCATCTTTATATCAGCTTCATATTTATTTTCTTGCTGTGTGGCTTTTTTACATTTTCAATCTTTCATATCATATGCTTAGTGTTATAATTCCAACGTCATATCTATTTTTTTTTTACACTTTGTGACAGATACAAGAACACACACGCAAACGTTTTCGAATAACTTCAAGTGCCGTCAGAATAAAAGACATCCATCAGCAGCAGATGACAGAAATATCAAACTTACAATACAGCAGAAGAAAAATCTCCAGGAAATCTTGCCTTCCGACGTTGATCGGATGTGTTATGATGTAAATGATAAGGGGGATGCTCTCAACAGATTTGGCGTCATCAGGTTATTGAACATAATTGCTAAGCAATGCCCATTCTTCAAACTAAGCAACAACTGGGAAGAAATCATATACCAAACCATACCTACTACATATGCTTCTTTATTGCAGCGGCAACAACGACCGGTCACGGCCAATAACGACAGTCAAAATAACACATAGAGGAACAGAAACTACGACCGGCATCGCCAGCTCCCCTCAATAAGAAATAATAATGAAATCAGAAACGTCTCTCAAGAAAGTAGCAACGATCAGCATTCTAGAAGGGATCCTCAACAGCAAGACTCGAGGATGAATCACAGTCTTTACCATCTCGACCAACCACGGCGCTACCCCCAGCGTCCCCGGGAGAGGGAGAAATTGCAGCAGCTCTACAGTCGTCGACAGCCCTGTTCAAACTGTGGGGAAATAAACCATGATCTTTCCCACTGTTGGTTTAACTATAGACTTAAATGTGGTCACTGCCGTGAACATGGCCATAAAACAAGATTATGTCCCTTAAATATATAGCAATCACATTGTAATACAGGCTTATTGAAACATTTCATAAACATACAACACATCAATGCACAATCACTTTTGGGTAATTTCGACAATATTGCACTAATGATCAGAGAAAATAACGTGGATATAATGTGTGTTTGTGAAACTTGGCTCCAATCTAATATGCAGTCTGGTTTTGTTGCTATACCTGAGTATTCTTTTTATCAATTTGATGGCGGTAGGGGTGGGGGTGTGGGGGTGTATGTAAGAAATCATCTAACGGTCTCCCTATTAAAGACCCCTGAAGTCGAGCGACCTCCTCATCTCGAAGACATTTGGTTGACTGTTCAGAGTAGGAAATTCCCTTCATTCATCCTGGGATGTGTATATAGACACCCTCATGCACTCAACGACACCTTTGATTACATCTCCGAGGTATTTCGGTCGGTCTGTTTGAGGAGCAAACCTCACATTATTATAGGCGACTTCAATGATAATCTCCTTCTTCCTAATAATAAAATGGGGAAATTAATTCAATCCCTCCACTTAAATCAGCTTGTGAATAAAGCAACCCGTATCACCGCTAATTCCTCCAGCCTAATTGATCTTATAATTACCAATACACCTAGTTTTATAGTTCACCACGATGTCCTACCTTGTCCTGTAGGAGACCACGAGCTTCTAATAGCTACAGTTAATGTCAGGAAGGAAAAGAGACCGCCAATTGTTAAAACTTTCCGATCTCTTGAGAATTATTCTCAGAATTGTTTCTGCGACACTCTTCTTAATGAATACAACATTTTAAATTCAATACTAACTACAGATTGTGTAAATTATCAAGTTCTACTTTTACTGATGTTTTTACGAGATGTTTAAATGAATGTGCCCCTCTTACAACCAAAGTCATGACACGCCCTCCTGCCCCGTGGATTGACTCTCAGTTAAAAGAGCAAATGAAAAGGAGAGATGACCTCCAAAGGCAATTTAAATCTGATAGACAAAACTCAGAGATGGAAAGAGCCTATAGAAGAGAAAGAAACCTTACTAAAACAATGTTGTCCGAAAAGAAGAAAAATCATTTCAGGGAAGAATTTTCCAAGTATAAGGGAAATATCAAAGGAACTTGGAATGTTATAAAAAGAATAATTCCTGCAAATAAGGAAATCTTAGAAAATTCTGACCTTCTCAGTGATAATGTGGAAAAGCGAGTGAATGATTTTAATAAGTATTTTGCTGAAATAGGTAAATCCACATATGAAAAGTCCCAAGATAATAATGACTTGATTATTAATCAACCACATAATTGCCAGCCTCCAGCTGAAAGAAATATTATCAATAATTTTAGACCGCACCCAATCGATTTAGTCACACTTATTCTTATCATAAAGAACCTCAAACCAACAAACTCTTGTGGTTCCGATGGGATACAACTTCGCTTCCTAATTGACTCATTGCCAGTTACAGTATTTTTCATTTTAGTCATTGTTAATACATCCATTGTTACAGGCATTTATCCTAACCTCTGGAAGCATCCCTATATCATCCCCGTTTTTAAGAGTGGAGATACTAATAATGTTGAAAATTATAGGTCAATCTCTCTTCTCAGCATTCTGTCTAAAATACTTGAGAAGGTAGTTGCCACCCAGTTAATAAATTTCCTTGAATCAAATTGTCTATTATGTGAAGAACAACACGGTTTTCGGCCTAAACTTTCGACCGAGACGGCCCTACTTAAAATTGCTGATAAAATTTATAGTAATATTGAAAATAAGAAAATATCACTTTTATTATTGTTAGATTTGTCTAAAGCATTTGACAGTGTACACCATCAAATTCTAATGAGAAAACTTTCCAAAGTTCATGTTGACTCATTTTGGTTCGAAAATTATCTGAAAGATCGAACTCAATCAGTTCGAATGGGCTCGACTCTCTCTTCTTCTTTAGATATCAGTTTTGGCGTTCCTCAGGGTTCAATTTTGGGTCCTCTGCTTTTCTTAATATATGTTAATGATTTACCTCAATTTATAAGAGATTGCCTACTTGTTATGTATGCTGATGACACCCAGATTATGCTTACTGGTGACATTGATAGAATTCCTGAAATCTTAAAAAGGGCTGAAGATATATTAAACTGTGCCAAAAGTTATTTTAACAGTAATGGTCTTTTACTGAACGAAAATAAAACTAAATTCGTTATTTTTGGATCAAATCAATACCTGTCCCGCATTCCTGAGAACATCAGTATAAATTTCAACAATGTTTCACTCTTCCCATCTAATAAGGTTAAAAATCTAGGAGTTATTATGGACAGTACCATGACATTTAATTTCCATATCGATGAACTACATAAAAAAGTGAACGGGACCCTTATTTACTTGAACAGAGTCTATGAAAGATTCAAGCCTGATTGTAGGGTAATTGTAGTACAAACATTGATTTTAAGTATTCTCAACTACTGTCTAAGTGTTTGGGGTTCCACGACTAAGACCCAGATGTTACGAGTGAAAAGGCTCCAGTATTTTGCTGCAAGAGTTGCCATAGGGGGGGTTCATAAATATGATCACGTGACTCCCCTCTTTGAGAGATTGGGTTGGCTAAGGATGGACATGAAGTTCATATATAATATCTGTCTTTTAGTTTTTAAAATAAATCATGGAATATTACCGGAATGGCTCTTCTCATTGCCAACAGTTAATCAAGTGCGTATCAATAACGTCAACACCAGATATCAGAATTCTTTTTACGTGCCCAGAACTTCCACTGATATTGGGGCAAGAGCCTTAAATGTAATGGGCCCGAGACTTTGGAACTCTTTACCCGCAAACTTAAGAAGCTGCCAAACATTACCCTCACTTAAATCTCATCTTTTAAATCACCTACTTAATAAGTGATTTTAGTCTCATTATTATCCTCCCATTGGGTAGACGAAGTGTACGTATGCATATTTTAATGTGTAAATTTTTTTATTTTGTGCTTTGCAAATTTCATTTGTTTTATTTTGACATTTTACATTGTAATTTGTAATTAGATTAATTATCATGTAATAGCCATTTTTGATGGAATAAAGTTTTTGACTTTGACTTTGACTTTGACTCTCTCTCTCTCTCTCTCTCTCTCTCTCTCTCTCTCTCTCTCTCGCTCCTGATATTTTCATGGTTTTTCGTGTTTTCTAAACTGCCTTTGTGTATTTTGTGTACCTCTGTGACCCTGTGAAGTGTTTTAGAATAATGAACATGTGTCTTTTAAGTTTTTGATTTTATGAATTTAGTTTTATTTTAGGTTAAGATAATCAAAGTTTCCCGTAAAGGGCACTCATTTAATTTTTTTCCAAATTCTGCGCATGCGCAGTAAGAACATCTACCAGTGCTGCCAGTGGCCTAATTATTTTTATCTTAGTGTTTTGTATTTTTCATATTATAATGTCTTCTATTGAAAACCTAGTGTCTTTGGAAAACCCTACTTTCGAATTCCTCAATGATAATTATACAAAAACTGAATTACAAAAACATTGTCGGGAAATAGGTATCACAAGGGTCTGGCACACGAAAGATAAACTCATTGATATGATTCTTGAAAAGCGTAGATCGTCACTAACAAACGATTCAGATAGTAATGTTGATAACTGTGAATTAGCTCCTCAAGATGCCATGAGAGACATTGAAGAAATGAGGGAGAGAATAAATGTCAGAGATCTTGTTATCGATGAACTTAGTGAACTTATGAAAGCTGCACATATCACAATCAACAAGTTAAATGATCGTATCTCTTCACTGGAAGAACAAGTCGGGTTACTTCAGGGAACATACAACTCACACAGCAGATGACACCGGAACCGCAGGGTGTAACCCCTTCCCGGCCCCTACCTGAGGGAAGCCTGCTTCTGGGTGACACAAGCCTCTCCTCTGTTCATATGTCAAACTTGAACCAACAATGCTCCGTTCAAACTATAAGAGGAGCTAATATAGATCTCATAAATTGTAGGGTCTCAGAGAAGCTTCGATGGGCTCCTAAATATTGCATCTTATACTGCGGTATTCAAGACATCACCCTGTGGATATCCTTGATAGATTGGGTTCTCTCATAACCGATCTCAAGGAGGTGAACGAAGAGATGAGCATACACATATGTGAACTAGCACCTGTCCTTAGAGTAGAAGAGTTCGATGAAAAGATCAACTATTTCAATAATCAACTAGCAACTTGGAGTGAGACCAATGGGGTTTCAGTTGTCAAGACTAATCTGCAGTTCAGGCTTGGTACCGGCGACGTTGATCGGATGTGTTATGATGTAAATGATAAGAGGGATGCTCTCAACAGATTTGGCGTCATCAGGTTATTGAACATAATTGCTAAGCAATGCCCATTCTTCAAACTAGGCAACAATTGGGAAGAAATCATATGCCAAAACATACCTGCTACTTATGCTTCTGTATTGCAGCGGCAACAACGACTGGCCACGGCCAATAACGACAGTCAAAATAATATATACAGGAACAGAAACTACGACCGGCATTGTCAGCTCCCCTCAATAAGAAATAATATGATACGACTGCATAACAATGAATTCAGAAACGTCACTCAAGAAAGTAGCAACGATCAGCATTCTAGAAGGGATCCTCAACAGCTTTCGGATGGACGTCATACCCGGGATTTTCGTCATCAGAATCGTCAAATCCCACCTGGTATTCGAGGATGGAGACGAGACTCGAGGATGAATCGCAGTCTTTACAATCTCGACCAACCATGGCGCTACCCCCAGCATCCCCGGGCGAGGGAGGAATTGCAGCAGCTCTACAGTCGTCGACAGCCCTGTTCAAACTGTGGGGAAATAAACTATGATCTATCCCACTGTAGGTTTAACTATAGACTTAAATGTGGTCACTGCCGTGAACATGGCCATAAAACAAGATTATGTCCCTTAAATATATAGCAATCACATTGTAATACAGGCTTATTGAAACATTTCATAAATATACAACACATCAATGCACAATCACTTTTGGGTAATTTCGACAATATTGCACTAATGATCAGAGAAAATGACGTAGATATAATGTGTGTTTGTGAAACTTGGCTCCTATCTAATATGCAGTCTGGTTTTGTTGCTATACCTGAGTATTCTTTTTATTGATTTGATGGCGGTAGGGGTGGGGGTGTGGGGGTGTATGTAAGAAATCATCTAACGGTCTCCCTATTAAAGACCCCTGAAGTCGAGCGACCTCCTCATCTCGAAGACATTTGGTTGACTGTTCAGAGTGGGAAATTCCCTTGCTTCATCCTGGGATGTGTATATAGACACTCTCATGCACTCAACGACACCTTTGATTACATCTCCGAGGTATTTCGGTCTGTCTGTTTGAGGATCAAACCTCTCATTATTATAGGCGACTTCAATGACAATCTTTTTCTTCCTAATAATAAAATAGAGAAATTAATTCAATCCCTCCACTTAAATCAGCTTGTGAATAAAGCAACCCGTATCACCGCTAATTCCTCCAGCCTAATTGATCTTATAATTACCAATACACCTAGTTTTATAGTTCACCACGATGTCTTACCTTGTCCTGTGGGAGACCACGAGCTTCTAATAGCTACAGTTAATGTCAGGAAAGAAAAGAGACTGCCAATTGTTAAAACTTTCCGCTCTTTGAGAATTATTCTCAAAATTGATTTTGTGACATTCTTCTTAATGAATACAACATTTTAAATTCAATACTAACTACAGATTGTGTAAGTTTTAAAGTTTCTACTTTTACTGATGTTTTTACGAGATGTTTAAATGAATGTGCCCCTCTTACAACCAAAGTAATGACACGCCCTCCTGCCCCGTGGATTGACTCTCAGTTAATAGAGCAAATGAAAAGGAAAGATGACCTCCTAAGGCAATTTAAATCTGATAGACAAAACTCCGAGATGGAAAGAGCGTATAGAAGAGAAAGAAACTTTACTAAAACAATGTTGTCCGAAAAGAAGAAAAATCATTTCAGGGAAGAATTTTCCAAGTATAGGGGAAATATCAAAGAAACTTGGCATGTTATAAAAAGAATAATTCCTGCAAATAAGGAAATCTTAGAAAATTCTGACCTTCTCAGTGATAATGTGGAAAAGCGAGTGAATGATTTTAATAAGTATTTTGCTAAAATAGGTAAGTCCACATATGAAAAGTCCCAAGATAATAATGACTTGATTATTAATCAACCACATAATTGCCAGCCTCCAGCTGAAAGAAATATTATCAATAATTTTAGACCTCACCCAATCGATTTAGTCACATTTATTCTTGTCATAAAGAACCTCAAACCAACAAACCCTTGTGGTTCCGATGGGATGCAACTTCGCTTCCTAATTGACTCATTGCCAGTTACAGTATTTTTCATTTTAGTCATTGTTAATACATCCATTGTTACAGGCATTTATCCTAACCTCTGGAAGCATCCCTATATCATCCCCGTTTTTAAGAGTGGAGATACTAATAAAGTTGAAAATTACAGGCCAATCTCTCTTCTCAGCATCCTGTCTAAAATACTTGAGATGGTAGTTGCCACCCAGTTAATAAATTTCCTTGAATCAAATTGTCTATTATGTGAGGAACAACACGGTTTTCGGCCTAAACTTTCGACCGAGATGGCCCTACTTAAAATTACTGATAAAATTTATAGTAATATTGAAAATAAGAAAATATCACTTTTATTATTGTTAGATTTGTCTAAAGCATTTGACAGTGTACACCATCAAATTCTAATGACCAAACTTTCCAAAGTTTATGTTGACTCGTCTTGGTTTAAAAATTATCTGAAAGATCGAATTCAATCAGTTCGAATGGGCTCGACTCTCTCTTCTTCTTTAGATATCAGTTTTGGCGTTCCTCAGGGATCAATTTTAGGTCTTCTGCTTTTCCTAATATATGTTAATGATTTACCTCAATTTATAAGAGATTGTCTACTTGTTATGTATGCTGATGACACCCAGATTATGCTTACTGGTGACATTGATAGAATTCCCGAAATCTTAAAAAGGGCTGAAGATATATTAAACTGTGCCATAAGTTATTTTAACAGTAATGGTCTTTTACTGAACGAAAATAAAACTAAATTTGTTATTTTTGGATCAAATCAATACCTGTCCCGCATTCCTGAGAACATCAGTATAAATTTCAACAATGTTTCACTCTTCCCATCTCATAAGATTAAAAATCTAGGAGTTATTATGGACAGTACCATGACATTTAATTTTCATATCGATGAACTACATAAAAAAGTGAACGGGACCCTTATTTACTTGAACAGAGGCTATGAAAGATTCGAGCCTGATTGTAGGGTAATTGTAGTACAAACATTGATTTTAAGTATTCTCAACTACTGTCTGAGTGTTTGGGGTTCCACGACTAAGACCCAGATGTTACGAGTGAAAAGGCTCCAGAATTTTGCTGCAAGAGTTGCCATAGGGGGGGTTCATAAATATGATCACGTGACTCCTCTTTTTGAGAGATTGGGTTGGCTAAGAATGGACATGAAGTTCATATATAATATCTGTCTTTTAGTTTTTAAAATAAATAATGGAATATTACAGGAATGGCTCTTCTCATTGCCAACAGTTAATCAAGTGCGTATCAATAACGTCAACACCAAATATCAGAATTCTTTTTACGTGCCCAGAACTTCCACTGATATTGGGGCAAGAGCCTTAAATGTAATGGGCCCGAGACTTTGGAACTCTTTACCCGCAAACTTAAGAAGCTGCCAAACATTACCCTCATTTAAATCCCATCTTTTAAATCACCTACTTAATAAGTGATTTTAGACCCATTATTATCCTCCCATTGGGTAGGCGAGGTGTACGTAAGGTTGTTTTAATGTGTAAATATTTTGATTATGTGCTTTGCAAATTTCATTTGTTTCATTTTGACATTTTACATTTATTTCATTTTGACATTTTACATATGTAATTTGAAATTAGATTAATTATCATGTAATAGCCATTTTTGATGGAATAAAGTTTTTGACTTTGACTTTTACTCTCCTCTCTCTCTCTCTCTCCTCTCTCTCTCTCTCTCTCCTCTCTCTCTCTCTCTCTCTCTCTCTCTCTCCTCTCTCTCTCTCTCTCTCTCTCTCTCTCTCCTCTCTTTCTCTCTCTCTCTCTTTCCTTCATTCTTTCTTTCCCCCCTCTCTCTCTCACACACATACGCAAACCTCCACAATTACACACAAAAATGATAATCATTCAATAAAAAGTACAAATTCTTGAAGCTCATGCATACATTGACATTAAGGTAAGCAAACGGAAATTAAGGTTATCTCCAGCATCTGCAGTTTCCTTTTAATTCTTGTGATATATGAAGAAGTTCTCTGAAAACTTTAAGGTAAGTAAAGAATCTTATTTTGCATGCCATATCTATTCATTCCAAAGGCTAGATTTCAAATTAAAATATTACTTAATTCTTTCTACACAGTTTAATTGTAGCCAGTGTGGCGCAGTGGTAATGCTATTGACTTTGATTCTTAAGGTCGAGGGTTCGCGGTCAATCTACGGTCTGAGCTTAGCAAGGGCACTCCCTCAGGGTAGCGGTCACACTTGCCTAAGCCGAAGTCTTTCTCAATAAGGCACTGTTCAAACTATTAGTAGAAAAGGGAGTCCATGACCTAAAATTGATCACATTTTTACAATTCATAAATGCTTAAATTTTAATACTGAGGTAATATGCAAGGTTTCATGCAAAATCGCTCTGCAAAAACTGGCTAATATTTGAATGTTAAATGGCATTTTCATATTACATACTGTATAAGACAAGTAAATCTTCTTACATAATTGCTATAAAATATTTTTATTTAAAAAAACACTCCCAACTGTATAAAAAAAAATCTATTATTGAGAATTAAGTATAAGTCTTTCTGCATGCAAATTCAGAAGACAATTGAAGCTCTCTGAAACGTAGAGTCTATTTAAAGGGAAAATTATATGACAAAATAGAAGCTTATCTCGTTAATTTATTAAAAAAAAATAGGATCGAAGATGTATTCCGGAATTTAATAAGATACTTATTTTTTCTATATGATAATGGAAGAAAGAAAATGAGAAAACTTTTCTTTTTGCGCTATAGATCATACTTGTGGAGAGAGAAATCAATCATTCTTTTTCTACAACAAGAGAAATGCGCAATACCATTATACTTATCCAATTCAGTGGTGTTGTCGGTAGCGCCTTGCCACAGTAATTATGTGTCTTAGGTTCGAGTCCCGGTAAGGGGTAAAATATGTTAATGTGTTTATTTGATCATTTTTATTACATAAATACCTTGGGATTTGACAACAATGCAAATACAAACTCTCTTTTTGTGTTCATTGAAATTTTTTTCGACTACCTTACTGTGGCTAAGTTTTGTTTCTCAGTGGTCTTTTGTTATTGAAATGGAGACTGAAAAATCTTTTTTCGATCTCCTGGTCTTACCCCTCATTGCAATGAAAAGTATTTCGTTGTTATTAAAACCATTTTTGTGTCTATTAATCTTATGAAGTGAAAGAGACAGGCAATTTAGCTGAAGTAATTTACCTTTATTAAAAATTTAAATTAAGAGAGCATATTGTGTTGTTCTTTTAAATTGAAAGATAAAAAAAATTTGAGCATTTGTTTAAAAAAAGAGAATCTTAAATATAATTCAGTGTCTGTTTATCCATCCTCAGCTAGTTATTAACTTAAATTAATGCAAAATACCAGTCAGGTAAACTCAATCCTCTGACAATATGTTAGTTTGCTTAGTGTAATATTTCGCCTGTGCTTTGCTAATGACTAAAACAGGAAACTAAATATTCTTTTTTATTTTCTTTATGAGTGTGACGCTGGGACAGACAAGAAAATTGGCCTCACCAGGCCCTGGACCAAGTAAACAAGAAGTAGAAGAGAAAGTAGAAGTTTAAGGACAAGTCAGAAATAAGGAGCACTGAAGATATGTGTTTCCTTTGTAAGTTCGTAGAATTGAAATAAAGAGGAAGAAAAAGTGGGGTGTCAATATCAGACATGTCCCCAGAATACTCTCCCTATTTGTATCTACTTTAATAATTAGATCATAAAGACTGAAAGCTTTCACCTCACACACTTCAATTTACTTTTAAATGTACATACGTTCTTAAACTATGTTTTCTCTTAGAAATCTAATTTCCAACATAGCACACCATTGGAATTTTCGTCAGCTCGTTAATTATGAAGTCTCGAGAAAATTTTTCAGAGGGACATCATGCGTGCCTAGTTCTGCCTCTTGTGATTTCCATTAACTTCTCGTAATACTTCGTACGTTATCTAATGAATATATAACATAATATCGTTTCTATCAGTTTCCCAATATCTGTATAATCTCTTTTCAAGGGAATGACTAGTTATGCATCTTTATATCAGCTTCATATTTATTTTCTTGCTGTGTGGCTTTTTTACATTTTCAATCTTTCATATCATATGCTTAGTGTTATAATTCCAACGTCATATCTATTTTTTTTTTACACTTTGTGACAGATACAAGAACACACACGCAAACGTTTTCGAATAACTTCAAGTGCCGTCAGAATAAAAGACATCCATCAGCAGCAGATGACAGAAATATCAAACTTACAATACAGCAGAAGAAAAATCTCCAGGAAATCTTGCCTTCCGACGTTGATCGGATGTGTTATCATGTAAATGATAAGGGGGATGCTCTCAACAGATTTGGCGTCATCAGGTTATTGAACATAATTGCTAAGCAATGCCCATTCTTCAAACTAAGCAACAACTGGGAAGAAATCATATACCAAACCATACCTACTACATATGCTTCTGTATTGCAGCGGCAACAACGACCGGTCACGGCCAATAACGACAGTCAAAATAACACATAGAGGAACAGAAACTACGACCGGCATCGCCAGCTCCCCTCAATAAGACATAATAATGAAATCAGAAACGTCTCTCAAGAAAGTAGCAACGATCAGCATTCTAGAAGGGATCCTCAACAGCAAGACTCGAGGATGAATCACAGTCTTTACCATCTCGACCAACCACGGCGCTACCCCCAGCGTCCCCGGGAGAGGGAGAAATTGCAGCAGCTCTACAGTCGTCGACAGCCCTGTTCAAACTGTGGGGAAATAAACCATGATCTTTCCCACTGTTGGTTTAACTATAGACTTAAATGTGGTCACTGCCGTGAACATGGCCATAAAACAAGATTATGTCCCTTAAATATATAGCAATCACATTGTAATACAGGCTTATTGAAACATTTCATAAACATACAACACATCAATGCACAATCACTTTTGGGTAATTTCGACAATATTGCACTAATGATCAGAGAAAATAACGTGGATATAATGTGTTTTTGTGAAACTTGGCTCCAATCTAATATGCAGTCTGGTTTTGTTGCTATACCTGAGTATTCTTTTTATCAATTTGATGGCGGTAGGGGTGGGGGTGTGGGGGTGTATGTAAGAAATCATCTAACGGTCTCCCTATTAAAGACCCCTGAAGTCGAGCGACCTCCTCATCTCGAAGACATTTGAATGACTGTTCAGAGTAGGAAATTCCCTTCATTCATCCTGGGATGTGTATATAGACACCCTCATGCACTCAACGACACCTTTGATTACATCTCCGAGGTATTTCGGTCGGTCTGTTTGAGGAGCAAACCTCACATTATTATAGGCGACTTCAATGATAATCTCCTTCTTCCTAATAATAAAATGGGGAAATTAATTCAATCCCTCCACTTAAATCAGCTTGTGAATAAAGCAACCCGTATCACCGCTAATTCCTCCAGCCTAATTGATCTTATAATTACCAATACACCTAGTTTTATAGTTCACCACGATGTCCTACCTTGTCCTGTAGGAGACCACGAGCTTCTAATAGCTACAGTTAATGTCAGGAAGGAAAAGAGACCGCCAATTGTTAAAACTTTCCGATCTCTTGAGAATTATTCTCAGAATTGTTTCTGCGACACTCTTCTTAATGAATACAACATTTTAAATTCAATACTAACTACAGATTGTGTAAATTATCAAGTTTCTACTTTTACTGATGTTTTTACGAGATGTTTAAATGAATGTGCCCCTCTTACAACCAAAGTCATGACACGCCCTCCTGCCCCGTGGATTGACTCTCAGTTAAAAGAGCAAATGAAAAGGAGAGATGACCTCCAAAGGCAATTTAAATCTGATAGACAAAACTCAGAGATGGAAAGAGCCTATAGAAGAGAAAGAAACCTTACTAAAACAATGTTGTCCGAAAAGAAGAAAAATCATTTCAGGGAAGAATTTTCCAAGTATAAGGGAAGTATCAAAGGAACTTGGAATGTTATAAAAAGAATAATTCCTGCAAATAAGGAAATCTTAGAAAATTCTGACCTTCTCAGTGATAATGTGGAAAAGCGAGTGAATGATTTTAATAAGTATTTTGCTGAAATAGGTAAATCCACATATGAAAAGTCCCAAGATAATAATGACTTGATTATTAATCAACCACATAATTGCCAGCCTCCAGCTGAAAGAAATATTATCAATAATTTTAGACCGCACCCAATCGATTTAGTCACACTTATTCTTATCATAAAGAACCTCAAACCAACAAACTCTTGTGGTTCCGATAGGATACAACTTCGCTTCCTAATTGACTCATTGCCAGTTACAGTATTTTTCATTTTAGTCATTGTTAATACATCCATTGTTACAGGCATTTATCCTAACCTCTGGAAGCATCCCTATATCATCCCCGTTTTTAAGAGTGGAGATACTAATAATGTTGAAAATTATAGGTCAATCTCTCTTCTTATCATTCTGTCTAAAATACTTGAGAAGGTAGTTGCCACCCAGTTAATAAATTTCCTTGAATCAAATTGTCTATTATGTGAAGAACAACACGGTTTTCGGCCTAAACTTTCGACCGAGACAGCCCTACTTAAAATTACTGATAAAA
Source organism: Halocaridina rubra (assembly GCA_037179515.1). Lineage (NCBI taxonomy): Eukaryota > Metazoa > Arthropoda > Malacostraca > Decapoda > Atyidae > Halocaridina > Halocaridina rubra. Next base: position 16,251 of record JAXCGZ010016340.1, read on the forward strand.
TTTATAGTAAAATTGAAAATAAGAAAATATCACTTTTATTATTGTTAGATTTGTCTAAAGCATTTGACAGTGTACACCATCAAATTCTAATGAGAAAACTTTCCAAAGTTCATGTTGACTCATTTTGGTTCGAAAATTATCTGAAAGATCGAACTCAATCAGTTCGAATGGGCTCGACTCTCTCTTCTTCTTTAGATATCAGTTTTGGCGTTCCTCAGGGTTCAATTTTGGGTCCTCTGCTTTTCTTAATATATGTTAATGATTTACCTCAATTTATAAGAGATTGCCTACTTGTTATGTATGCTGATGACACCCAGATTATGCTTACTGGTGACATTGATAGAATTCCTGAAATCTTAAAAAGGGCTGAAGATATATTAAACTGTGCCAAAAGTTATTTTAACAGTAATGGTGTTTTACTGAACGAAAATAAAACTAAATTCGTTATTTTTGGATCAAATCAATACCTGTCCCGCATTCCTGAGAACATCAGTATAAATTTCAACAATGTTTCACTCTTCCCATCTAATAAGGTTAAAAATCTAGGAGTTATTATGGACAGTACCATGACATTTAATTTTCATATCGATGAACTACATAAAAAAGTGAACGGGACCCTTATTTACTTGAACAGAGTCTATGAAAGATTCAAGCCTGATTGTAGGGTAATTGTAGTACAAACATTGATTTTAAGTATTCTCAACTACTGTCTAAGTGTTTGGGGTTCCACGACTAAGACCCAGATGTTACGATTGAAAAGGCTCCAGAATTTTGCTGCAAGAGTTGCCATAGGGGGGTTCATAAATATGATCACGTGACTCCCCTCTTTGAGAGATTGGGTTGGCTAAGGATGGACATGAAGTTCATATATAATATCTGTCTTTTAGTTTTTAAAATAAATCATGGAATATTACCGGAATGGCTCTTCTCATTGCCAACAGTTAATCAAGTGCGTATCAATAACGTCAACACCAGATATCAGAATTCTTTTTTCGTGCCCAGAACTTCCACTGATATTGGGGCAAGAGCCTTAAATGCAATGGGCCCGAGACTTTGGAACTCTTTACCCGCAAACTTAAGAAGCTGCCAAACATTACCCTCACTTAAATCTCATCTTTTAAATCACCTACTTAATAAGTGATTTTAGTCTCATTATTATCCTCCCATTGGGTAGACGAAGTGTACGTATGCATATTTTAATGTGTAAATTTTTTTATTTTGTGCTTTGCAAATTTCATTTGTTTTATTTTGACATTTTACATTGTAATTTGTAATTAGATTAATTATCATGTAATAGCCATTTTTGATGGAATAAAGTTTTTGACTTTGACTTTGACTTTGACTCTCTCTCTCTCTCTCTCTCTCTCTCTCTCTCTCTCTCTCTCTCTCTCTCTCTCTCTCTCTCTCTCTCTCTCTCTCTCTCTCTCTCTCTCGCTCCTGATATTTTCATGGTTTTTCGTGTTTTCTAAACTGCCTTTGTGTATTTTGTGTACCTCTGTGACCCTGTGAAGTGTTTTAGAATAATGAACATGTGTCTTTCAAGTTTTTGATTTTATGAATTTAGTTTTATTTTAGGTTAAGATAATCAAAGATTCCCGTAAAGGGCACTCATTTAATTTTTTTTCAAATTCTGCGCATGCGCAGTAAGAACATCTACCAGTGCTGCCAGTGGCCTAATTATTTTAATCTTAGTGTTTTGTATTTTTCATATTATAATGTCTTCTATTGAAAACCTAGTGTCTTTGGAAAACCCTAGTTTCGAATTCCTCAATGATAATTATACAAAAACTGAATTACAAAAACATTGTCGGGAAATAGGTATCACAAGGGTCTGGCACACGAAAGATAAACTCATTGATATGATTCTTGAAAAGCGTAGATCGTCACTAACAAACGATTCAGATAGTAATGTTGATAACTGTGAATTAGCTCCTCAAGATGCCATGAGAGACATTGAAGAAATGAGGGAGAGAATAAATGTCAGAGATCTTGTTATCGATGAACTTAGTGAACTTATGAAAGCTGCACATATCACAATCAACAAGTTAAATGATCGTATCTCTTCACTGGAAGAACAAGTCGGGTTACTTCAGGGAACATACAACTCACACAGCAGATGACACCGGAACCGCAGGGTGTAACCCCTACCCGGCCCCTACCTGAGGGAAGCCTGCTTCTGGGTGACACAAGCCTCTCCTCTGTTCATATGTCAGACTTGAACCAACAATGCTCCGTTCAAACTATAAGAGGAGCTAATATAGATCTCATAAATTGTAGGGTCTCAGAGAAGCTTCGATGGGCTCCTAAATATTGCATCTTATACTGCGGTATTCAAGACATCACCCTGTGGATATCCTTGATAGATTGGGTTCTCTCATAACCGATCTCAAGGAGGTGAACGAAGAGATGAGCATACACATATGTGAACTAGCACCTGTCCTTAGAGTAGAAGAGTTCGATGAAAAGATCAACTATTTCAATAATCAACTAGCAACTTGGAGTGAGACCAATGGGGTTTCAGTTGTCAAGACTAATCTGCAGTTCAGGCTTGGTACCGGCGACGTTGATCGGATGTGTTATGATGTAAATGATAAGAGGGATGCTCTCAACAGATTTGGCGTCATCAGGTTATTGAACATAATTGCTAAGCAATGCCCATTCTTCAAACTAGGCAACAATTGGGAAGAAATCATATGCCAAAACATACCTGCTACTTATGCTTCTGTATTGCAGCGGCAACAACGACTGGTCACGGCCAATAACGACAGTCAAAATAATATATACAGGAACAGAAACTACGACCGGCATTGTCAGCTCCCCTCAATAAGAAATAATATGATACGACTGCATAACAATGAATTCAGAAACGTCACTCAAGAAAGTAGCAACGATCAGCATTCTAGAAGGGATCCTCAACAGCTTTCGGATGGACGTCATACCCGGGATTTTCGTCATCAGAATCGTCAAATCCCACCTGGTATTCGAGGATGGAGACGAGACTCGAGGATGAATCGCAGTCTTTACAATCTCGACCAACCATGGCGCTACCCCCAGCATCCCCGGGCGAGGGAGGAATTGCAGCAGCTCTACAGTCGTCGACAGCCCTGTTCAAACTGTGGGGAAATAAATTATGATCTTTCCCACTGTAGGTTTAACTATAGACTTAAATGTGGTCACTGCCGTGAACATGGCCATAAAACAAGATTATGTCCCTTAAATATATAGCAATCACATTGTAATACAGGCTTATTGAAACATTTCATAAATATACAACACATCAATGCACAATCACTTTTGGGTAATTTCGACAATATTAATCTAATGATCAGAGAAAATGACGTAGATATAATGTGTGTTTGTGAAACTTGGCTCCTATCTAATATGCAGTCTGGTTTTGTTGCTATACCTGAGTATTCTTTTTATTGATTTGATGGCGGTAGGGGTGGGGGTGTGGGGGTGCATGTAAGAAATCATCTAACGGTCTCCTTATTAAAGACCCCTGAAGTCGAGCGACCTCCTCATCTCGAAGACATTTGGTTGACTGTTCAGATTGGGAAATTCCCTTCATTCATCCTGGGATGTGTATATAGACACTCTCATGCACTCAACGACACCTTTGATTACATTTCCGAGGTATTTCGGTCTGTCTGTTTGAGGATCAAACCTCTCATTATTATAGGCGACTTCAATGACAATCTTTTTCTTCCTAATAATAAAATAGAGAAATTAATTCAATCCCTCCACTTAAATCAGCTTGTGAATAAAGCAACCCGTATCACCGCTAATTCCTCCAGCCTAATTGATCTTATAATTACCAATACACCTAGTTTTATAGTTCACCACGATGTCTTACCTTGTCCTGTGGGAGACCACGAGCTTCTAATAGCTACAGTTAATGTCAGGAAAGAAAAGAGACTGCCAATTGTTAAAACTTTCCGCTCTTTGAGAATTATTCTCAAAATTGTTTTTGTGACATTCTTCTTAATGAATACAACATTTTAAATTCAATACTAACTACAGATTGTGTAAGTTTTAAAGTTTCTACTTTTACTGATGTTTTTACGAGATGTTTAAATGAATGTGCCCCTCTTACAACCAAAGTCATGACACGCCCTCCTGCCCCGTGGATTGACTCTCAGTTAATAGAGCAAATGAAAAGGAAAGATGACCTCCTAAGGCAATTTAAATCTGATAGACAAAACTCCGAGATGGAAAGAGCGTATAGAAGAGAAAGAAACTTTACTAAAACAATGTTGTCCGAAAAGAAGAAAAATCATTTCAGGGAAGAATTTTCCAAGTATAAGGGAAATATCAAAGAAACTTGGCATGTTATAAAAAGAATAATTCCTGCAAATAAGGAAATCTTAGAAAATTCTGACCTTCTCAGTGATAATGTGGAAAAGCGAGTGAATGATTTTAATAAGTATTTTGCTAAAATAGGTAAGTCCACATATGAAAAGTCCCAAGATAATAATGACTTGATTATTAATCAACCACATAATTGCCAGCCTCCAGCTGAAAGAAATATTATCAATAATTTTAGTCCTCACCCAATCGATTTAGTCACATTTATTCTTGTCATAAAGAACCTCAAACCAACAAACCCTTGTGGTTCCGATAGGATGCAACTTCGCTTCCTAATTGACTCATTGCCAGTTACAGTATTTTTCATTTTAGTCATTGTTAATACATCCATTGTTACAGGCATTTATCCTAACCTCTGGAAGCATCCCTATATCATCCCCGTTTTTAAGAGTGGAGATACTAATAAAGTTGAAAATTACAGGCCAATCTCTCTTCTCAGCATCCTGTCTAAAATACTTGAGATGGTAGTTGCCACCCAGTTAATAAATTTCCTTGAATCAAATTGTCTATTATGTGAGGAACAACACGGTTTTCGGCCTAAACTTTCGACCGAGATGGCCCTACTTAAAATTACTGATAAAATTTATAGTAATATTGAAAATAAGAAAATATCACTTTTATTATTGTTAGATTTGTCTAAAGCATTTGACAGTGTACACCATCAAATTCTAATGACCAAACTTTCCAAAGTTTATGTTGACTCGTCTTGGTTTAAAAATTATCTGAAAGATCGAATTCAATCAGTTCGAATGGGCTCGACTCTCTCTTCTTCTTTAGATATCAGTTTTGGCGTTCCTCAGGGATCAATTTTAGGTCTTCTGCTTTTCCTAATATATGTTAATGATTTACCTCAATTTATAAGAGATTGTCTACTTGTTATGTATGCTGATGACACCCAGATTATGCTTACTGGTGACATTGATAGAATTCCTGAAATCTTAAAAAGGGCTGAAGATATATTAAACTGTGCCATAAGTTATTTTAACAGTAATGGTCTTTTACTGAACGAAAATAAAACTAAATTCGTTATTTTTGGATCAAATCAATACCTGTACCGCATTCCTGAGAACATCAGTATAAATTTCAACAATGTTTCACTCTTCCCATCTCATAAGATTAAAAATCTAGGAGTTATTATGGACAGTACCATGACATTTAATTTTCATATCGATGAACTACATAAAAAAGTGAACGGGACCCTTATTTACTTGAACAGAGGCTATGAAAGATTCGAGCCTGATTGTAGGGTAATTGTAGTACAAACATTGATTTTAAGTATTCTCAACTATTGTCTGAGTGTTTGGGGTTCCACGACTAAGACCCAGATGTTACGAGTGAAAAGGCTCCAGAATTTTGCTGCAAGAGTTGCCATAGGGGGGGTTCATAAATATGATCACGTGACTCCTCTTTTTGAAAGATTGGGTTGGCTAAGAATGGACATGAAGTTCATATATAATATCTGTCTTTTAGTTTTTAAAATAAATAATGGAATATTACAGGAATGGCTCTTCTCATTGCCAACAGTTAATCAAGTGCGTATCAATAACGTCAACACCAAATATCAGAATTCTTTTTACCTGCCCAGAACTTCCACTGATATTGGGGCAAGAGCCTTAAATGTAATGGGCCCGAGACTTTGGAACTCTTTACCCGCAAACTTAAGAAGCTGCCAAACATTACCCTCATTTAAATCCCATCTTTTAAATCACCTACTTAATAAGTGATTTTAGACCCATTATTATCCTCCCATTGGGTAGGCGAGGTGTACGTAAGGTTGTTTT
>JAXCGZ010016341.1:0-22363 GCA_037179515.1 Halocaridina rubra
TGCTCAATTTCCTTTACATAATTCAAGTAACCCTAGATTTACAACTGATAAGACTGCCAGCACCAAACAGTATGAAATACAGGTCAAAATAGTGTAGTCTAAAATATTACTATATAATTTTTCTTTAATTAATTGGGTGATTGTAGACACTATAGGATGACATCTAGCTTCTTAAATTATTTCTGATCATTTATATCCACCTCACTGGCTTCTAATGGAAATAGCATCATAATGAAAAAAGTTACTCACCAAAACTAACAAAGACTCATGGTACAATGATTATAATGAAAAATAAAAAGTTTACTTTCTCTTTGATACTTTCACTCTGTGACTTGGTCTGTTGTAAATTAAAAGATATCCTTAGGCATAGGATACAAAGTTCTCTAGTGCACAAGAAGGTATGTCCTGTTAGACGGAACAAGAGTAATGAAGAAAAGATGCCAAAGACAACAAAGTAAAATGGGAAAGTATTGTGGGAAGAGAATCAATAACTTTCTAGTTTACTAATACCATATTCAGTATATCATAAAACTAAATCTGAGGGGTGGGAGAAGGATGAACTATTCAAGGAGGATGCAAAAAAAAAAAACACAATCTGTAATAATTTCTCTGATAGTCTGTCTCAATCCAGATGTAGCAAAGAGTACAGCGGAAGCATATGATATGTAAAGAAAATAAAGAAGTTTGAAGACGTGCTGCATTAGGAAAGCCCTATGTAAAATAGAATGAATGAGCTTCCTAAATAGTAAAAAATACAATTTTTGTTTTAGGGGCTTCCTAAGGAGGCCTTCATAAAGAGTAACAATTATAATACAGTGAAGAAGAATTGAGATATTCGAAAAACAGAGGTGTAAGGAGACAGAATACAATAATTTCTGTAGGATCCAAAAGAAGACTCACTGTCATGTTCTTGTAGTGAAAATGTACCCCGCAAAAAGAAAAAACTGAAGATAATGAAACTCGCTAGCCTTCACCCAAAAGGTTAGAGGAAGGAGCAGCACAAGGAATGCAGCCTGCAGAAGATGCCAAAATAAAATAACACAAGGTGATCATTCAAATGTCTAGAAGACTCAAGGGGTATCTAACACAGAAAACTTTAATCAGGATGTTACAATGATACATAGTTTTAATACAGACAACATACAAAATTTGAAAACTAACAAGCTGAGAGTCATCTGGAAAATTATCATCAATATCAAAAAAAATAAAACAACACTATGATGACAGACTAAGGAGTTGCTCAAAAATAGTATAGAAAATAGTCACAAAAAGAGAAAGACAAAAAACAGTGTCAACAAACATAAAAGAAAAAATTATGCTTCTACAGTTTACAGAAGAGGAGAAAAGAATATTCACAGTCTAAAAACTAGTGTAAAGACTGATAATGGCTGAGGAACACAAATAACAACCCTTCTACTACAGGTCAGTAAGAAAATAAGAGGTTAGCAGGCTAGATGGAGTCAATCCTTTCCTTCAGTAATGAATGCCCCTTCCATTTACTTATTCTGGGTGGCTAAAATTAAACAGTCTTGCTTTTCTTGACAAGAAACTCCCACCCATCTGGCCTTGGGCAGTTGCTCTACATTCTGTGTTGCATTACATCAATTCTCAGACAGGAAACACAAAGAGCTTAGCTCTACTCCTTCATCTGTCAAGAAGGATATACTACCAGAGAGAAGAATTCATGAAAATTAATCAGTTGACAGCAGTAACGAATAACATGATAAAAGAGCACCAGTGCAAATGCTAGTCCATCAAATTAGCTCTGGTGATGTTATACTGGTAGCGAGAAAAATAAAATACAGGCATATACTGACTGTACAATACTTACACATTTTCTACACGAACTCTTTGATAGTCTGACAGGACAGCACCAACACTAACTGCATCAACAGCACACTTTTCCTGAAAACGAATACAGACTTGGAGACTACAATACATGAATTATAGATGTAACTGATGCAATTTTCTTTTACATATATCTTGCTCTCTCATGGACTCTTAAGGGTGAAGTTTTCTACATTGGAGACTTCAATGTACACCACAGTGAGTTGCTTTCTCTATTACTCACGATCTGGAGCAAATTATCAAACATCCTACTCGCGTTCCTGATCGTCAGGAAAATGTTGCAAACACTCTTGACCTATTTTTTACTTCTAACCCTTCAAACTATTCTTATTCTGTGCTTTCCCCTCTTGGTAAATCTGACCATTCTATGATCTCAGTCTCTTCCATTTTCGCTCCCCCAACACCAATCCTTCCTACTCAGCGCCGCCTTTGGCACTTCGACCATACCCAACATGAAAATGTGCGTAAATTTCTCTTTGACTTCCCATGGGATGACTACTACTTTCGGTCCCGCAACCCTGATCAGGTAGCTCTAAAAGTTGCCGAGATCATGACCGCGAGAGTGGAGGCATACATCCCCTCTTCTACAAAAACTCTCTCCCCCCCTAAACCTTGGTTTGACTGTGCCTGCTCCATGGCTATCCAGGCTAGAAATCAGGCTCACCAATCTTACCTAGCCTCTCCTTCCGATTTAACTTGGTCTGCTTTTATTATAGCTAGGAATCGCTGTACTGCTCAGATTCGAAGGTCTAAGGCTTCCTTTATAAGAAGGAAAGTTGATGACCTTAACTCCTCTCCCACTGACAAATGCTTCTGGTCCCTAGCCAAAAACCTCTCCAAAAAATTCTGTAACTCAAGCCTTCCCCCTCTCAATCGTTCTGATGGTTCTATAGCTTGCTCTCCCACTGATAAAGCTACTCTCTTTGGCTCTCATTTTTCTGCCAACTCTTCTATCAACGATTCCAGCGCACCTGTTCCTCAGTCTTTACCCCTCTCTAACCCTATGCCCTCCCTTATCCTTTCTTCACGCAGAATTCATAAGGTTCTTCGCTCGCTAAAGACGAACAGGGCATCTGGTCCCAATGGAATCTCTGCAAGGTTCCTTATCTATCCTTTATCTTGGAAGCATGCTCTAGTTCAACCTGTTCCTATGAAGGGTGACCGCTCTATTCCTTCTAACTACCGGCCTATTGCTCTAACCTCCTCAATTGCTAAAGTTTTTGAAACTTTGCTCAATTCTCACTTCTTGAAACGTCTTGAATCTAACTCACTTATCTCCGATCACCAGTACGGCTTCCGCAAGGCAAGATCCACTGGTGATCTCCTGTCCTATCTTACTCATGTATGGTCATCTTCTCTGGGGAACTATGGGGAATCATTTGTCGTCACCCTTGATATTTCTAAGGCTTTTGACAGAGTCTGGCACAAGGCCAAACTCCCTGCCTATGGCTTTACCCCTTCTTTCTGTTCTCTGATTTCCAGTTTTCTTACTGATTGCTCTATATCTGTAGCTGTTGATGGCGTGACTTGTAGCCCTTTCTCTGTTACCAGTGGTGTTCCACAGGGCTCTGTTTTTTCATCTACTCTCTTCCTTCTCTTCATCAATGATCTTCTACAATCCCCATATTCCTCTCTTCTTCACGCCTTTGCTGATGATTCTACCTTTCACTTTTCCTCTGCCTTTTCTTCACAGCCTTCATCTGTTACTCGTAAACAATCTCCTATCACCCTTTCTTCTACTCTTAACTCCGATTTGCAGAGAGTATCTGAGTGGGGCACTCAAAATTTAGTTAAATTCAATGCCTCCAAGACACAGTTTCTGGCTATCTCTTTATCTTCTTCTCCTCCTGATAACCCTATTGTCTTCGAAACTAATGAAATTTACCCTCTTAACTCTATCAACATATTAGGAATCCATATAGCCTTTAACTTGTCTTGGAGGAATCACATAATCCAAATTTCTAAATCTTCATCCAAAAAATTGGGGGTTTTGTTTCGTTTTTGTCATTACTTTTCCTCTTTGCAGTTACTTAAAATTTACAAAGGTCTTAGAATACTGCTCACACATCTGGGGTGCTTCTTCCTTTACTTATCTTCTTGATAGGGTTGAATCTAAGACAGCCAGACTCATTAATGATCCTTCTCTTACTTCTAATCTGGATTCTCTCTCTCTTCGCCGTACGGTATCTTCCCTTTCGCTTTTCTATCGCTACTAATTCCATCGCTGCTCTGATGAGTTGGCGAGTTGCATCCCTCCTCCACTGCCGAGGACGCGTAACACTCGCCAAGCGGCCTCATCTCACAGGTACTGTGTGGAGATTTGTAGCTCGCGGATTGCTCGGTACAGCGACTGCTTCTTCCCATCTACCTCCAGACTCTGGACTCTCTTCCTCCTTCTGTCTTTCCTAATTCTTATGACCTTTCATCCTTCAAAAAGCAGATATATTGTCATCTCAGAGCCTAGTCCTCTATATATCTGGGTCCTCTGTACTTTGACTGTTTGTTCTGTCTGTCGTTTTCCTTTGTGTGACATTACCTCATCTCTGCCTTGTCCTTAACCTTTTTCTTTTCCTTCGTCTTGGAATTTTCTTGTGCCCGGGCCTTTATTGATGAGGGCAGTTTCTGCCTGTCCCGGAGTCACACTCATAAAAAAAAAAAAGCCATAATATGAAAACTTTGTGATTTTCTGGTGTAGTAACAAAACAGCATATTAAGGTAACAAGCCTACTATGTACATAAGAACATATATAAATAAATTCTATACATTATACCCCTCTACATTTTCAGCTTACATAACAATACCGACAGTTTGAACATCTATCTACATTTTGCTCATGTCAGGATGAGATAAACACTAATGTTCCTTACTGTTAGTATCACATATGGATAAGCAAATAATATGTCTAGCTGCAACCACAGCCATAAGAGAGAAACATATAATTATAGACCAATCTTTTTTAGAATAATTGAATGCAGAATACCAAAAAGATTCACATTCCATCTAAAATATACACACAATGCCAATAAGGCTAAAATATAAGAATATATGAATTAGTGGTGCAGAAAGTGTATCCTCACGTCAACTGTTTCATATGCTCTCCATGTCAAAAGTGTCTTTAATGTTATTACTAATACTGTGGTCAACGTAGGAAACTTCCACCACAAACTGAAGATGTATGTTAGAATGAAAGTGGGTAAAGAAGTACTTACATTTATACAAACAGATTTTCATTTCATTCTGCAGTGTACATCAAGTAAAATTATTAATAAGCATTGTACAGAGGATGGAGAGAAAGATATAAGTACTAATTCATATGAATAAAACCAGATTACTAAGTGGTTAAGCATTGATTGTGACACCTATGTTAATTCTAGTTTAGTTCATCTACGTATACATTATAAATACGGTAAAATGAAATAACTTTCTCCAACACAGCTTGTTGATCTGAAGGAGAATGATAATACACATTACACCCCAAAAGAAAAGGTGAATTGCTGTATAGAGAGTCAACTTTAAACAACAGCAGATGGACAGTGTTTAATTTTTTAATTAAACAATAACTCTGCCATTTGCAAAGTAAGCATCAAAAGATCACAGATTTATTTTGGTATTAGTTCTGTAACAGTCTTAATTACTTCTTTCAATTTCACAGAGCATTAATGGATTATGTTGCGGTGAAAAGGAGGGAGAACGGAGGAGTATTGGATGTGAATGTACTGAGAGGAGCAAGTGGTGGAATGTCTGATCATTATTTACTGAAAAGTAGAATGAAAGAGGGAGAAAAGTGGAGAAAGAGGAGAAGCGAGAGAGGAAGAGAAGTGCTAAAAGTTAATGAATTGTATAGGAAGGAAGTCTGAGGAATGTGTGGAATGTAGTGAAAGAGAAAGTGGAGGAGGGAGTGGAAGAAGAATGGGGATATTTCATTGAGGAAGTTAAGAAGTGACCTCGAGGCAGTGTGCAGAAGGAGACTAATTGGTGGAAGTAAAAGGAAAGATACTGAATGGTGGAATGAGCAGGTGAGTGCAGTAGTGGCTGAAAAGAAGCGGGCTTTTGAGGTATGGTTGCAGGTAGGTAATGTAGAGGCGTATGAAAAGTATTGTACAAAGAGGAGGCTAGTGAAGCACTTGGTGAGGGGGGGCACAGTGAGAAGCGGATGTAAGGTGGGGCAGATGCTTGACTGAGAAAAAAAGATGTTTTGGAAGGAAATGAAAAGAGTGAGGAAAGGCGAGTGTGGTAGGGAGGAGAGGGTGAAATAAGCAGAGGGGCAATTGCTAGTGGATGAAATAAAGGTGAGAGAAAAATGGGCTTCATATTTCAAGATCCTGCTAAATGAGGAAGATGACAGAGAGGCAGAGATTGTGGCTGTGGGAAACGAATGGAGAAAGCCGATGTTACGTGATGAGAATGATAGAGCAATAACAAAAGACGAGGTACATTTAGCATTGACAGCAATGAAAGCAAGTAAAGCACCAGGGATAGATGGGTGTTATGTTTAATGCTTGTCAAAAGGTGGGAGGCATTAGTAGAGAGGATGGTTAGGTTCTTGAATGCATGTTTCTGAAAAGGGAGGATCCAAGTTGATTGGAGTAGAGCATATGTACTTCCACTTTACAAAGAGAAAGGAGATAAGTATGAGTGTAGTAGTTTTATAGGAATTATTTTGTTGAGTGTAGTTGGAAGTGTTAATATAGAGAATTAGGAAAGGTACTGAGAGACTGATTGGGGAAGAACAGTGTGGGTTCAGGAGAAGAAGAGGATGTGTGAATCAGGAGTCTGTGGGAAGACAGGTGGGTGAGAAGTTCTTGGAGACAGGTTGGGACACATTTTGGGCTTTTATGAACTTAGAGGGAGCATATGACAGGGTAGATAGAGAGGTGTTGTGGAGTGTGTTGCGACTGTATTAAATGAGTGGAAGTTTGTCAAATGTGGTGAATAGTTTTTACATGAACAGTAGTTTGGAATGGTATGAGTGATTGGTTTGAGGTGAATGTAGGGTTACGTCACGGTTGTGTAATGTCGCCAAGGTTGTTTATGTGTATATAGATGGAGTGGTAAGGGAAGTAATTGAAAAAGTATTGTATTAGACAGTGGCTTGGAACTAATGGAAGAGGATGGAAGGTAGTGGAAAATGAATCAGTTGCTATTTGCGGATGATACTGTACTGGTGGCTGATACTGATAATGAATTGAATCATTTGGTGACTGCGTTTGTTAGTGTGTGTGAAAGAAGGAACTTCTGGTGAATATTGGTAAAAGTAAAGTCATGAGATGCACAAGGAGTGTTAATGTTGGCAGACTGAATGTACGAGTGCATGGGAAATTGCTTGAAGAAGTTGAAAGTTTTAAGTATCTGGGGTCGCATGTGTCAAGGAGTGGACGAGTGGATGTAGAGATAAATCACAGAGTGAAAGAACCAAGTAAATATCTAGAAGGGTTGAAAAGTGCAATGAGAAATAGATATTTGGGAATGAATGCAAAGAAAACGATATATGATGGTGTGATTGTGCCAACAGCACAGAATGGAGCAGAGACTTGGAATGCAAGAGAAGATGATAGGAACAAGTTGAATGTAATGGAGATGAGGTGTTTGAGAAGTATGACTGGTGTATCTAGAATAGACAGAGTAAGAAATGAGGATGTCAGGCAGAGAACGGATGTTGGAATGAAGCTGTCGGATAGGTTTGATCAAAGCGTGTTGAACTGGTTTTGACACATGGAAAGGAAGAGCGATGAACGAATAGTGAGGAGTGTGTGGAGAGCAGAAGTGATTGGACTTAGGTCAAGAGGGAGATCTAGAATGAGATGGATGGATGGTGTGCAAAGGACACTGAATGCTCGTGAAATGTCAGTGGAACAGGGAAGAGTGTGCAAGAGATAGGAATGAGTGGAGGAAGTTTCTGCATAGATGACGCGGGCCAAAAGGATTGCTCGCACCTGCTAGCTTAGTGTACTGTGATGGACGGGTAAGAAGGGAGGTAAATTGAAATGAAGCGGTGGGGTTAAACCAGTTGCGGCTGTCGGGCCTCATTGTAGAATATCCTTGCCTGCCCACCTTGTGGATGACCTAAGTAAAGTGGAAGGGGGGGGACATGGCAACCTTTCATCCCCAAGGAGCTGAGAAGAGTGATTGGGGTACGTGTGGATCATGGTGAATGCGTGTTTCTTAGCTCAGCCATAGCCCTTACAAGGGGAAGGAACAGAGTAGGTGAAAGAACAGAGCCCTCTGGAACACCACTGGTAACAGGGAATGGGCTATATGATGCACCATCAACAACTACAGATATAAAACGGTCAGAAAGAAAACTGGAAATCAGAGAACAGGGAGAATGGGTATAGCCATAGCTGGGGAGCTTAGCCAACAGATCCTTTTGCCAGACACTGTCAAAAACCATAGAGATATCAAGGGCGACAACAAAGGACTCACGTTACTTCCTCAGAGAAGATGACCATACATGAGTAAGATAGGACAGGAGGTCACCAGTAGATCTTGCCTTGTGGAAACCGTACTGGTGATCGGAGATAAGCGAGTTAGATTCAAGGCGTTTCAAGAAGTGAGAAAGAGCAAAGTTTTGAAAACTTTAGCAATAAAAGAGGATAGGGCAATAGGTCGGTAGTTTGAAGGAATAGAGCGATCACCCATCTTGGAAACAGGTTGAACTAGATCATGCTTCGAAGGTGAAGGATAGATACTGGATGAGAGAATGAGGCAAAAAAGACTGCAAAGCACAGGAGCCAGTTCATCTGCAAACTCCGTTAAGAATCTTGCAGGGACACCATCAGGACCAGACACCTTGTTCGTCTCTAGCGAGCGAAGAACCATAAGAACTTTGTGTGAAGAATGGCATAGGGTTAGAGAGGGGTAAAGACTGAGGGATAGGTGCGCAAAAATCGTTTACAGAAAAGTCGGCAGAAAAATGAGGGCCAAAGAGAGTGGCTTTTTCAGTGGAAGCGCAAGCTATAGAACCAGCAGAACGAATGAGAGGGGGAAAGATTGATTTACAGAAATTTTTGGAGAATTTTTTGGCTATGAACCAAAAACATTCATCAGTGGGAAAAAAGTTAACATCATGAACTTTCTTTCTTCTAAAGGAAGCCTTAGACCTACGAATCTGAGCAGTACAACAATTCCTAGCTACAATAAAAGCAGAGTAAGTAAAATTGGAAGAAGAGGCTTGGTATGAAAGGTGTGCCTGATTACTGGCCTGAATAGCCATGGAGCAGGCATGGTCAAACCAAGGTTTAGGGGGAGAAAGGGTTTTTGTAGAGGAGGGGATGTACGCCTCCATTCCTGAGGTTATGATCTCGGCAACTTATAGGGCTACCTAATCAGGGTTGTGGGACCGAAAGCGTAGTCATCCATGGAAGTAAAAAAGGAAATTACACAAATCTTCACATTGGGTATGCTCAAAGTGCCAAAGACTGCGCTGAGTAGAAGGGATTGGTCGACGGGGATTGAAAATGGAAGAGACTGAGATCACAGAGTGGTCAGATTTACCAAGACAAGAAAGCACAAATTAACAGTAGTTTGATGGGTTGAAAGTAAGAAATAGGTCAGGAGTGTTGGCTGCATGTTCGTGTTGATTGGGAAAACGAGTAGGATGCTTGCTACTTTGCTCCAGATCATCAGTAATAGAGAAGCAAGGGCCTCACTTCCCCCCACATCAGTGTGAGAAGAATTAAGTCACTCACTGTGGTGTACATTGAAGTCTCCAATATAGAGATCTCCAGCATGTGGGTGTGAAGATAGCATGGACCCATGGCAAGAGGACAGATATTCAAAGAATGATTCAAAGTCAGTGGAGTTTGGAGAACAGTAGCAGAAACAAAGGAATATAGTGGTAGTGGAGGCATAGATTTTTAGCCAGAGAATATAAAAGTCAGAATATTCAAGGTCCATGATCCTTGCAATAGAAGTGTTAGTGTTACAGTAGGCACAGACCCCACGTTTGGAACGAAAACAAAAATTAAGGTTATAGTGAGAGATTTGAAGTGGGTTAGTGGAAACATGGCTACACAGCTTCGTTTCAGATAGGAGGAGGAGGTTAAGGAAGTAAGTGCCCAGGTGCTGTTCCAAAGACGGAAGATTAGAGTTCAGGCCACGAATGTTAAAATATTATATATATATATATATATATATATATATATATATATATATATATATATATATATATATATATATATATATATATATATATATATATATATATATATATATATATATATATTTTTTTTTTTTTTTCCAAGATTATAGTATTATTAATATTCCTTGGTTCTAGACTTTATTCTATTTATCGACCATGCTGCATGAAATCTTAACGTAAATAGTGTCAGCTGGGAGAAAAAGAAAACGTATACAATTCGTTCAAAGAAAACGCGTATCGTACTGTACATGGGAAACTTAAAAGAAATATATATATTCTCAACACGCTATTTCCCTGACGATATTATATCGAAAGTTGTTTGCTGTTTGTTCTTAATGCTTTTTTTCAATCTTCATAATATCACGTTCATGTAAATTTACGGTTGCGAACTGTTAATAATAAAGTAAAGGGTGGTTTGTTAACAGTGCAGGGAGGGTTTATACAGTAAAGGTAAAAGTAAATGTAATATACCTATAATAAATATGGTGCTACTACTTTGCGGTTTTTCACCTATTGCAGCGGATCCTGGAACCGAACCCCCGCGATAAATGAGGGAGCAATGTATACTGTATATACAGTAATCCCTCACTATATCGCCATTCACCTTCCGTGAATTCAGTGCATCGCAGGTTTTTATGGCGAGCATATGTATTTTATATCGAAGATTATCTGGGTATATCGCGGGAATCCACAATATGTGGAAATATTAAAATTTCCAGTATTTTCATTATTTTATTGATAAAAAAAAGGATTTTCTAGCCTAAAAATAATAAAACAGTAAAAAACATAAAATTAAACATGTAACTCACAGTATTGCCCCACATAAATTACGATACTGGTATCGGCATCTTGGATAACTCAAAGGGTCGCACCTACGTGAGATAGTACATGGGTTGCTACTGGCTAATGAGTGGGAGACGACGAATCACAGAATTATGTTCTGTATCCTGGGGTCTGATTGGCTTTTTGATTGAGGCTTGATTCTTCCAACATCTTCTATTGTCTCATCTCACCCATTCAGTTACTCACGTGTGCGCCTTTCGCGTTGTGCATTTTAATACGTTGAGCTTGTGTTATTTGTGAAACTTTTGCTTTACTTCAACCTCTGCAATGCCGCCCAAGCACTATGCATCTTCTAAGCCTTCTGGTAGTGATCCTAAGCAGCAAAGTAAGATGTTGACCAAAGCAGATAAGGTAACTGTTAGATATGCTGAAGGAAGGAAGAAGTTTCTCGGCTGTCACCCGCCATTTCGGCATCAACGAATCTACTGAACGCTACATCGTCCCGCAGAGTGGAATGATGATATGGTTCGTACGGTACACTTCTGAAATATTATCGACGATGCCATGACTCCTTACAAGACCATCTTTGCAAAAAAGAAGAGACAGCGACAGCAATCCCCATTACCATGTTCTTTTCTTGCAAAAAGTAGCCGTAAAGGTGTCATTGGTTGTGCAGTATGTGAACGTCATCATCACGTCATTCACGGTAATCTTACTATGTTCATATAGCTTTACGCATGCACGCTGTTATTTATGGTAAACTTACATGTTACACTCATATAAATTTACGATTGCACACTGTTAATAATAAAGACAAGGGTGAGTTGTTAACAATACAGGGAGGGTGAATAAAGATAAAAGTAAATGTAAAATACTTATAATAAATACGGTGCTGCTACTTCGCAGATTTTCACATATCGCGAATGGTCCCGAAATACAACACTTGCGATAAACTACTATATATATATATATATATATATATATATATATATATATATATATATATATATATATATATATATATATATATATATATATATATATATATATATATATATATAAGTCGCCGTGGCTCAAGCGGTAGCGTCCGCGACTCTGAGGCGTCAGGTCGAGGGTTCGTGTCCCATCACGGTCTGAGGTTAGCAAGGGCATGCACTCAGGGTACCGATTACATCTGCCAAAACAAGTCCTTCGTAAGAAGGCAACCGTCCTAGCCCTTGGTAGAAAAGGGAGTCCGTGACGTAAAACCGGAACATATATATATATATATATATATATATATATATATATATATATATATATATATATATATATATATATATATATATATATATATATATATATATATACAACGCAGAGATAGGTTCTCTAATGTGACGGGTAAAGAGAAAATCGCGTGAAAAAACATGCAATTTTCCATAGGAAACAATGAAAAAGGGCATAGCTCGTTCCACAACCGTCCATAGACACACTATACCTAAGATATAAGATAAGTAAAACATATTTTATAAGTACATAACAAGGCAGAAAGACCTGTAGTATTTTATATTAACATGCAAATAGTGCACAGTATAAAAGATATACACATTTACTGTACAGTAAACAAATTAATGCACTCTATTATGCCCTTGGCAACAGGCTTACACTGGGATGTACATGGTGGCCAGTGTTGCCAGATAAAGGAGATGTTTTTATTTTCAAGTGTATGGTACATTTTAAGATATATATTAATTACAAGATGGTAGTACTCTAATTCAAATAAAAATGTACTTCATCTTTAAGATACTTGAAATAACTTACCAGCTTACATGTATATTTTTTATATTTATCACTTCTCTCACTCATCTATTCTGGCAACACTGATGGTGGTGGTGAGGATGAGGATGCAAACGTTTTGTCACACTTCCGTATCAGCTGATGCACCATGGCACGCAATTTCGCTGACGATATTATATTGAAAGCATGTTTACTGTTTGTTCTTAATGCTTATTTTTCCAATATCTTCATAATATCCGATCACATTAAGCGATAGAAGAGGAGGAAGATGCGGGAGAACGAACTCTATTGGCAAATGCTTTGTCACACTTTCGTATCAGCTGATGCACCCTCGCACGCTATTTCCCTGACGATATTATATCGAAAATTTGTTCGCTGCTTGTTCTTAAAGCTTTTTTTTTCAATTTTCTTCATAA
The DNA here is from genome assembly GCA_037179515.1 of Halocaridina rubra. Taxonomy (NCBI): domain Eukaryota; kingdom Metazoa; phylum Arthropoda; class Malacostraca; order Decapoda; family Atyidae; genus Halocaridina; species Halocaridina rubra. Next base: position 12,965 of record JAXCGZ010016341.1, read on the forward strand.
TATTTGATCACATTAAGTGGTAGAAGAGAAGGATGCAAGAGAACTCTATCGGCCTATGTTTTGCTACTTCCGTGTCAGCTGATGCACCCTCGCAAGGTATTTCCCTGACAATATTATATTGAAAATATGTTTGCTGTTTGTGACTAATGCTTTTTTTCAATTTTCTTCATAATATCCAATCGTATTAAGTGGTAGAAGGGGAGGAGGATGGCGGAACAGTGCCTTCAAGAATGGCCGATTTTTTACTAAAATGAATTTTTTTTTTTTTTTTTTTGCAAGGGCATTATTCGCGAATTTCATATTTTTTTACTATTAATTTTTGGGGGTGCTATTGCAATTTCACCGATAAAGAAAACGCAGAAAAAAGGTACAACGTGTATGTATATATATACAGTGTTCCTTCCATTATCGCGAGGGTTCGGTCCGGGAACCGGTGCGAGACAGGAAAATCGCAGAGTAGGATCAGCCTATATGTACATAGATATTTTAATTAATTTTTACGCTTACACCGTATAAACTGTATAAACCCTCCCTGTACTGTTAACAAACCACCCTTTACTTCATAAATAACAGCATGCAACAGTAAATTTATATGACATGCTCATGTACATAGGTAATTTACAATTATTTTTACGTTTACTGTATAAACCCTCCCTGCACTGTTAAAAAACCACCCTTTACTTTATAAATAACAGCATGAAACGTAAATTTATATGTACGTGATACGTAAACTTACCTTATCTGTTATGGTTAACATTTTCCTTTGCCGCTTAGGCTCATTACAAGAAGCCTTAGAAGATGAAGGATGTTTGGGAGGCATTGCAAAGGTTAAAATATGCGAGTAAAAAAATCACAAGCAAAACGTATCACAACCTGAACGGCGCACACGTGAGTTAGACTAAACGAGCCTTTGTCCGAAACGCTGATAGCGGTATCGTATTTTACATGTTGGAATACTGTTAGTATTTATGTTTTTTTACTATTTTTTACTGTTTTATTATTCTTAGGCTAAGAAATACGTTTTTTTATCAATAAAATCATGAAACTACTGGAAATATAAATATATATGCTAGCTCACGAAGCTGCGACCCTAATACAATGTATGCTATCGGACAAAAACAAAACGTTTAATAAGCACAACGTGAACGGCGCACATGTGAGTTAGACTGAACGAGCCTTTGTCCGAAACGCTGATACCGGTATCGTATTTTACATGTTGCAATACTGTTAGTATTTATGCTTTTTACTATTTTTTAATGTTTTATTATTCTTAGGCTAAAAAATACGTTTTTTTATCAATAAAATCATGAAACTACTGGAAATATAAATATATATGCTAGCTCAAGTAGCTGCGACCCCAATACATTGTAGGCTATCGGACACTATTTCGCATGATGCAATACTGTGAGTTATACAATGTTCCCCCCCTTATCACGGTAGTTCAGTTCCGGGACCCGGCGCGAACTGGGATAACCGCTGAGTAGGATCAGCCTAAAAAAAAAAAAAAAAAAAAAAATGATTTTGACACCAGGACAGGCCAAAAATGATAAATTAAACGGCCTTAATCAGGCTGTAAAGAGAAACAGAGATGGAGAGTGTAATGACCTGTCAAATGTGAAGGGATTATAAAATATGTGTAATGAATATCCAGCTCTCTGCTGGGTTTACTATACCTCTGCATTACTTTCATGATGTCTATTTGAAAAATTCTCCTTAGATCTTATTATTATTATTATTATTATTATTATTATTATTATTATTATTATTATTATTATTGGCAACAATAATTTTCCTGTGATGATGATTGGGGAGATTAATAGTATTATTATTATTATTATTATTATTATTATTATTATTATTATTATTATTTTATTATTATTATTATTTTTATTATTATTATCATCATCATTATTATTACGAATTCATATATAAACCATTATTTTTACTATAAATAATGTAGTTTTGGTTGAATGAACAAGTGTTACTTAAAGATTCTCTCCTCTCTCTCTCTCTCTCTCTCTCTCTCTCTCTCTCTCTCTCTCTCTCTCTCTCTCTCTCTCTCTCTCTCTCTCTCTCTCTCTCTCCTCTCTCTCTCTCTCTCTCTCTCTCCAACATTCTATTCTACCCAACCCCCCACACTCTCTTTGTCCCAGCCAACTAGGGAGGGGCACTGTACACAGTTATTAAAAGTAAATAAACCAACAGATGTACAAACAATAATGAGCCCTTAATAATAATAATAATGATGATGATGATAATAATCTCCACAATTATCATCAAAGGAAAATTATTGTTGCCAATAATAATAATAATAATAATAATAATAATAATAATAATAATAATAATAATAATAATAATATTAATAATAAGATCTAAGCAGAATTATTGGAATAGACATCATGAAAGTAATGCAGAGGTATATTAAAACCCAGCAGAGAGCTGGATATTCATTACATATCTTTTATAATCCCTTCACACCTGACAGCTCATTACACTCTCCATCTCTGTATCTCATTACAACCTGATAATGTCTGTTTTATTTTATCATTTTTTGGCCCATCCTGGTGTCACAATAATCTTTAAAAAAAAAATAAATAAATAAAAAACAAAAATAAATTAAATAAATATATAAATTTCCCCCCCCCCAAAAAAACCGCGATCCAGTGAGAACGCGAACCAAGAAACGCGAATAACCGGGGGAACACTGTACTGTACGTACGTATATCTAAATTTATGTTTTTTACTATTTTTTACTGTTTTAGTATTCGTAGGCTAGGAAATAAATATTTTTATCAGTTAGATAATGAAATATGTTTTTTTTAATAAAAAAAATTAAAATACTGAGAATCTTTATTTTTTTCAATATTTTAATATTTTTGCATATACCCAAAAAATAAAATAATAATTTGCCAAAAAAAAACCGTGGTACAGTGCAAACGCGAACCAAGAAACGCGATCCAGCGGGTGATCACTGTATGTATATATATATATATATATATATATATATATATATATATATATATATATATATATATATATATATATATATATATATATATATATATATATATATATATATATATATATATATATATATATATATATATATATATGTCTTGAATATATTTCAAGACAGTTTATTTGTACGTACATTATGTAAGTGTTATTTTGCATATAGTTTCGTTTATTGTAACGTAAGTGCATGAATGTATACTTTTAGACTTAGATGTATACTTATTAAGTTCTATCATGTATACACGTATATTCGTATGTATAATGTGTAGTTTGTTAGGGAGGCTGGCCGTAGAAGACGTGAAGAAAGGAATGTAGGTCACTAATGGATTTTAGCCATTAACCCTTCACCTCCTTGATAACGCTTATTGCATCGCCTCGTTGAACAAAGAACTGTTGTAAGCGAGTCATAACTCAACTTAGTCCTAGTACCAAGGACCCCAACAAACTAGAGGAGTTTGTGGGACTTTCTTACATATAATTAGTTGCCGTCGTGAGATGCTACGAGGCACTCATTTATACTGTGCTGGTTGACAGTACTTAAAGAGTAATTAGTTGCCGTCGTGAGATGCTACGAGACACTCATTCTTACTGTGTTTGTTAACAGTACTTATAAGTTTATAATTAGTTGTCTTCGTGAGACGTTACGAGACACTCAAGTAAAAAACGTGATAGAGATTCGTGGATCAGAAGATATTCAATGAGTTTGATTGGGAATCCCGTGATTGCTGACGACATCAGGGTTATCCGGATAGATGAGTACAGATGCAATGCAGATTTACCTTATTTCTAACAATATTTATAACCACGTGTGAGGGACAGAATGAGCTCATTTAATTGAACACTCGTAGGTAGAATGTATGTTAGAAAATTTATTATTCTGTATGAGGAAGTTTTACGTTAAGGTGAGGAGAGTTTATTTAAATATTCACATATCAACAGTTCATAAACCCCCTTATAAAATATGTGCATGTATGTCTATGCATGTAATATTAATTATATTTATTGGTAGAGGATTTAATTTTGAGATCGTGGTAGGCCTCTACTGAAGCCGTGTCAGGATTTCCGAATTTAGGGGGTTATAAGATCGAAGGGTAAGTAACACACAGGAAATCCTCCACAGCTTTTGGTCCTTCGAACCGGATGAGAATTGGTGTGGTAGTGGTGAAAATAGTGTACATGTTAGATAAGCTCCCACCTTGTAAGAAGTTAGTGCAAAACTCTACGGTTAAAATCGTCCACATTTCAGCGAAAACAGGGAGGAGCATTGCATGTATTTGCATGAATATTGCAAATATAACTTTGAAATTTAAGTGGTTGTTGAAATAAATAAGAGAATCCCTTTCCCACGTGGATAAAGCGTTTCTCTATCTGTGGAAACGAAATATACTTTCGTAGTTGAGTGTCCATTAAGTAATTTGGATATTAGTACCCAATTTCGGCTGGGTGAACAGTGGTTTTTAGGGATTTGTGTGTTTACATATTTCCCATTTAACGATGTCTAGAATGTCGTGTTGATTCCTTTGTTTATGTAAATAAACAGAAGGTAGTGACCCACCTACTGCTAGGTGCACAGTGTCGTTTATTTGAGGAACAGTGTGGTTTGCATTACACTTTCCATTTACTGTTGCTGACTTAACAGTGTCGATTAACTGATGAAAAGTGTGTTTTACACTTTGAGGATTGGCGTCATAATTGACGGAATTAAATAACTATGTTATTATCTTGAGATTTGGAAGATTGTCCTTTGATACTCTTTACAGAGTGATTATTTGTTGCATTGTGGATGCATAAAGAAGATCGTGGATTCTTTGATGATAAAATTGCATCAACTATTTGTTTGTTGTTTTATGTTCTATTTGCTTTCTCAATATGTCGGTTAAACCTGAGGCATTAAAACGCCTTCGGGAATTGGTTCAACGTGATTGTGTTCAGTGTCAAACAGAACTTGCCAAAGATGATGAGACACTTGTTGTTAATTATTTAGAAAGATGTCATCATACGCTAACAGAAAGATTTGGAAGATATGATAGGAAATATGAAGAATATATCGAGTATAAGCCCATTAAAAGGGATTCTGAAGAGGAGGATACAGAACATGACAATCTAGCTGAAACAGTAAATAATATTAGCTTAGCTGTCCTAGAACGGATTCGTAAGTTAGGAACTATGAAGAGTACTAGAGCTCCTAGTTTTGAGAGTTCAAGCCTCCCCAGTGGGCAACCCACACCTAAATTTCCTGAAGTAAAAATACCACAGTTCTCTGGAAACTATGATGAATGGAACGAGTTTTGGGATACGTTTGATAGTTTAGTACATAGTACTTCTATGGCAACTATGACAAAGTTTACCATCTTAAGAAATGCCCTTAAAGGAGATGCAAAAGACACCATAAAGGGATATCCTGTTGCTAGTGAGAGTTATGATGAATGCATTCAACAGCTACAAGCTGTTTATGCCAGCAAGAACAGAATTGTACGAAATTTATTGAGGAAATTGGTACAGTTACCAACTCCTTCTTCTAATTATTCATCACTTTTTAAGTTCAAGCAGGAAGTAGAAGCCATTACTCGAAGTCTGAAAAATTATAAAGACATGGAGAACACTGATTGGGTGTTTTCAGAACTCGTGATGATGAAATTGCCAGAAGATGTTGAGAACTGGATTAGCATGAAAATAGACACAAAATACCCTACATATGAAACCCTCTTGAAGGAACTGGGAAAATATGTATATTATATAGAAGGCAACTTCACTAAAGATAACACAAAGGGAGAGACCCAAACCTCCCAGAGAGATGAGACCCAGTCCTATAAAAAGAATGTGGGTAGTTATGGTGCTACTGCAAATGTAGTAAATAGTAAAACAGAATGTGTATTCTGTGGTTGGCAAGATCATAAGTCTGAACAGTGTAATAAAGTAGTAAGCATAAATGAACGCAGAGACAAATTGAGAAACAATAACAAATGTCTGAGATGTACTCAGTCAGGGCATTATGCAAATGAATGTTACACTCAGTTAAAGTGTAAGAAGTGTAAGAAAAATGGTCATCACGCAGCCTTGTGTTATGAACAAGAGTCAAAATATCGTAGAAGGTTTGAAGAACCTACATTTCTGAATGAACAGTCAGGAAATGGTTCAAATTTAGATGAGTCAAACAATGAGCAAGAACATTCTGACTCCGAAAAGGACAAGAAACATGTTGGTGTGATGACTATGAAGGCAGTACAAAGGCAAATGGTGAAGACGAGTTTACCTTCATGTGCTCTGCCTACTGCAAGTGGAAAAATAAGCAGCTCAAAGGGAAATCTTTGGGTAAATACTAGGTTATTCTTTGATACAGGTTCCCAGTGTTCCTTTATAACTAGGGAATTAGCTGAAAGGCTTAAATTAAGCCCAGTAGATGAAATGTCTCTTGGTATTGATGCATTTCGTTCTGAGACGAAGAAAGGAAGTTTTCCTGTCGTAAATGTAGTTATCAAATTGGGGAAAAGAAGAGCCAGAGTTAAATTACTCGTAGTTGATGACATGGTAATTAGCATCCACACTCCAGGACTAGCAAAGGCTGCAAATGTGTTAAAGTCTAATGGTCACAAGTTGGCTGATGAAGATATTTATAGTGATGTACTGGAGAACATTGGCATTGTTATTGGTGCCTTACATTTTAGTCAGTTTGTTAGTGGTATTAACAAGTGGGATGTCTATACTTTGATGGAAACACCAGGTGGTGTCATGTTGTATGGCCATATTCCTCGTGATACTCAACATGGGTCCAGTAGTGTACAAAACCAACTTGTTATGCGAGTAGGAACACAGTTATTGCCTACTACAACACAAGAGTTGATTGATGAGGCCAAAAGACCAGTTAATAAGTTGTTGAGTGAAGAGGCCATAGAGCCTGTTAATAAGTTGTTGATTGAAGAGGCCATAGAGCCTGTTAATAAGCTGTTGATTGAGAAGGCCATAGAGCCTGTTAATAAAATGTGGGAGCCAGAGAGTATTGGAGTAAAGCAAGAAGTGCGTTACGAAGATAAAACTACACTTAGAAGTTTTACAGATTCCGTTCCCTTGAAGCCTATCCACACTCCTCTCCTACACAATTTTCAGAGTGCCTTTGGACAAATGGAGTCTCTAATAGAACAGTTGGAGGAAATATTGGAGAATGTTCATGTGGGTAATTTGTTGGATGCTTGTACCAGTGAAGAAAAACAGTTTGATATATGCAATACTGCAGATGTAGAGTGGGAAAAGGCCAAAATATCACTGCAAGCATTGAATTCCAACAATGCAAGACTTCAAAGGGTACTGGATCAGCGCCTTTCTGAAAATTCTAGATCTCCTAAAGTATCAATCTTTAGTTTAATCTGGAATGTTAATACAGACAAGTTGTCTTTGGAAGGTCTGAAGGCTAGAGAAGATGTGTTGACCAAACATAAACTTCTGTCACTGGTGGGTATATTTTTGGACCCCTTAGGTCTAATATCACCCTTACTAAGAAGAGGAAAAATTCTTATTCAGAGAGCTTGGTCTGAAAAGCTCTCATGGGAATATCTGTTGTCAGAAGTATACGAAGAGGAATCATCAAATTATGAAAGATATGAACGTCAAGCTGCCCAAAGGGTTAAAGAATTGTGGGCAAGCTTAATCATTGATGATAAATTGTAGTACTGATGGGGAGACCCTCAATTTTTTCCTTTTTGGAGGGGCCCAGGATGTCTTGAATATATTTCAAGACAGTTTATTTGTACGTACATTATGTAAGTGTTATTTTGCATATAGTTTCGTTTATTGTAACGTAAGTGCATGAATGTATACTTTTAGACTTAGATGTATACTTATTAAGTTCTATCATGTATACACGTATATTCGTATGTATAATGTGTAGTTTGTTAGGGAGGCTGGCCGTAGAAGACGTGAAGAAAGGAATGTAGGTCACTAATGGATTTTAGCCATTAACCCTTCACCTCCTTGATAACGCTTATTGCATCGCCTCGTTGAACAAAGAACTGTTGTAAGCGAGTCATAACTCAACTTAGTCCTAGTACCAAGGACCCCAACAAACTAGAGGAGTTTGTGGGACTTTCTTACATATAATTAGTTGCCGTCGTGAGATGCTACGAGGCACTCATTTATACTGTGCTGGTTGACAGTACTTAAAGAGTAATTAGTTGCCGTCGTGAGATGCTACGAGACACTCATTCTTACTGTGTTTGTTAACAGTACTTATAAGTTTATAATTAGTTGTCTTCGTGAGACGTTACGAGACACTCAAGTAAAAAACGTGATAGAGATTCGTGGATCAGAAGATATTCAATGAGTTTGATTGGGAATCCCGTGATTGCTGACGACATCAGGGTTATCCGGATAGATGAGTACAGATGCAATGCAGATTTACCTTATTTCTAACAATATTTATAACCACGTGTGAGGGACAGAATGAGCTCATTTAATTGAACACTCGTAGGTAGAATGTATGTTAGAAAATTTATTATTCTGTATGAGGAAGTTTTACGTTAAGGTGAGGAGAGTTTATTTAAATATTCACATATCAACAGTTCATAAACCCCCTTATAAAATATGTGCATGTATGTCTATGCATGTAATATTAATTATATTTATTGGTAGAGGATTTAATTTTGAGATCGTGGTAGGCCTCTACTGAAGCCGTGTCAGGATTTCCGAATTTAGGGGGTTATAAGATCGAAGGGTAAATAACACACAGGAAATCCTCCACATATATATATATATATATATATATATATATATATATATATATATATATATATATATATATATATATATATATATATATATATATATATATATATATATATATATATATATATATATATATATATACAGTGTTCCCCCGGTTATTTGCGTTTCTTGGTTTGCGTTCTCACTGTATCGCATTTTTTTTTTTTTTTTTAATTTATTGTGACACCAGGATGGGCCAATAAATGATAAAATAAAACAGACTTTATCAAGTTGTAAAGAGAAACAGAGATGGAGAGTGTAATGACCTGTCAGATGTGAAGGGATTATAAAAGATGTGTAATGAATATCCAGCTCTCTGCTGGGTTTTAATATACCTCTGCATTACTTTCATGATTCTATTCCAATAATTCTGCTTAGATATTATTATTATTATTATTATTATTATTATCATTGGCAACAATAATTTTCCTTTGATGATGATTGTGGAGATTATTATCATTATCATCATTATTATTATTAAGGGCTCATCATTGTTTGTACATCTGTTGGTTTATTTACTTTTAATAGCTGTGTAAAGTGCCCCTCCCTAGTTGGCTGGGACAAAGAGAGTGTGGGGGGTTGGGTAGAATAGAATGTTGGAGAGAGAGAGAGAGAGAGAGAGAGAGAGAG
>JAXCGZ010016342.1:12500-22334 GCA_037179515.1 Halocaridina rubra
GCATGCACGACATGAACTGATTTTATTTGAGAATAGCCATACATGAGACGGGTGAATGCCTCCATCTCCTGCTGCAGCTCATCAGACACCAACCACGATGTGCTAAGTTTGCTAAAAGCATTTTGATACTTAGGGTTCTTCTGCAGTTTCTTCAGCGGATTGCCTTTGAATGCACTTGTGCAGTCTTCCCCCCAAAAAACATAGTACCCCGAGAGGGTGCTGCAGTAATCTGGCCCAGTAACACAGCCAGTTCAGATACATTTTTCAGTTTACGATGCACCCCAGTGCCATGATCGAGATATATGGAGAGGTTGATCTTCGTGGCATTGTAGAGGAGGATCATCAGAATTTATGTGTCAGGAGTCGTCACCAAGCTGGATTTGTACCGCTACTTGACAGCCAGGTGAAAATATAAGATGACACAGCTATCCGTCTCCTCCTGGTCTTAGCGTAGTTCATGGATCTCAGAGAAATGGACTTGGAGCAAGTAAAGAAGAGCATATATGAATTATTATATTACCAACATAATGCATTAAATTATTAATGAACATTGGTAATTATATTGGCACCATTTCCTTCTAACTTACTTTGTCATTTATTGAATTGAGGTGATAGGCTTTCCTCTCAATGCACTGAACTGCTTTCTTGCACTTCTTGAGCCATGTTGTAGCCTGATCACTAGTCCAAACCTTGAGAAGCAAATTGCAAAGCTGGTTCTTGTTCATCTCATTACCAAGGAAGGCCATCAAGTCACGTGGCTTGCGGGTATGAGGACCATCGATTATGTATTGATCTGAAAAGCCACGCCTGAGCCTATCCTGGGCTTTGATAGAGTCTGGCTCTTTAGAAAAGACAAAGCGTTGCTTCGAACTCATTTGATCCACGAGCTGTAGGGCGATCTCTCCAAATGTTGGTGGTAGGTGGTTCATCATGTGGAAGAGTGTATTTCCATCCTGAATAAAGAGTGCATACTTGAGGTAGGTAACCTCCTTATCCTCATCCTGGAGAAGATAGTGAAGGATTGTGGCCTTGTTTGTCTGCAAAGAAACCGTCGGGGGAACCTAGTGCATGAGGCACAGGTGAGAGGGGGTAGTACTTGAGTTCCTCAAGGTCAGTAGGTACATCATGCATCTGTAATTTAACTAGCAGCTGGAAGGCGAGATTGCTCTGCTCCTGGTACATGAAGAGCTGCAAAAGAATGAGATGAAATACGTTATGAAATGTTAATATTAGATCAGGTTTTTCAAACAAATTACGATGTAGCTTATAGTAAGTGGTCGACCAATTTGTCATGATCTATTTGCAGGTATGAGCTGCAAAGAGAGTGATTAATAACATAAGAGAATTTAAATATACAATTTTTTAGTATCTAAACAAAATCAGTTTTTCAATGACCATATTACTCAGTACATTATTTTTAGCATTCTCATATAGTTAAATTTAGTTCTAGAATATTAACAGACTAAGAAAATGTTTATAATAACCACTCTGATGTATATTAGATTTAGGAGTGAGAGTAATGCCGACACCTGTGCAAAGCTAATCAAGAAGAAAACAAAATATTGTTAGCTGATTACCCACCTGTTTGCTTCGATAGAGGTGCCGAAGAGTGGCACAGAGTTTCCACTGGCCATTGGTTGCAGCTCGACATACATCCTGTTTGACTGAGTAGACCAGCCTCTGAGTCCTTTCACACTTCTCTCCATCAACTTCGGGTATTCCTACCAGCACCATACTCATAAATTTTACAAGATCATCGGGGAGTAGCTCTTCCACCTTCAAAGCATTTAGATCATGTGCAGTTGGGGGCCAAGACAGTTCCTTTGATTCTTTGAATGCTTTTATAATAAGGGAACGGAGTGTGAGGGCTGCATCTTGGAGATGGTTTGTTGTACCAAGCTTGTAGGCACATGATATTGCTTCAGCTAATGTAATACTTGAACTGTAGATGTGGTATAGCTCCACACAATCACGGAGTGGTACCTTTTTAGAAGGCAATTGCTTGCGAGATGTCTTTGTCTCCCTGCAAGTGGTTTAGCAATTTCTCATTGCGGTAGTTTGGATTGGGAAAACCACATTTATCAAGCTTTTCAATATACAAGTTATGGAGGAATGTCAGTTGGACGACCTCATTACATTCAATCACATGCTTAAAACATAATTCTTCACGTTCTCATAGGCTCTCTGATATGCTGCTATCTTCTGGGCCTGAAGGTTGTCAATGCTGTCTGACTTCTCTGACTTCTGCTTCCCACGCACTTGAATCTGGTACTCGGTGTTGAATGTGTTTTTGCATAATGGGTGGTACATTGCGTCCACTGCGTACAAGTCATTACCCTGTACTTTGCCGTAAAGAGCCTCCTTATTCATTTCTTGTGCCCTGGGTTCAATGATTTTCCAGGCTGGTTCTTTGAGCTTCCAACTCTGAAACTTCACAAACGTTCAGTCTTTCCCCTGACCTTGATCTCTACCTTTAAAAAAAAAATACACTGATAAAGAAACAGGAAGGAACAACGAGTCCCATCAGACCGGTCCGACTGAGATTTGTGCTGCCGTAGGAAATCCTTTATCTTTGATGATAATGATTCACCGGAACCAGAAGCTTTCGAATTTTTTAAGCGACCTAAGTTCATTGTAAAATTTTTGGAACAGTTTTGATGATAACCAGTTGTTTCCAAAGGCAATCCCTCCAGTGTTAATGGTATCTGGTCACAAATGTTATTTATACGGTAGGGTGAAGTTACTGGTTCACTGAGTCTCATATAACGAATATCATGAATGTATGAGAGCTTATCATCTGGATCCTCCTTGCAAGAACTAATGTCTGTAAAATGACTATGCTGAAAGAGAGATGGGATGGGTCATGCAAAATACATAATGTCGATAGTAACTTTTTGTAGGGTTTTCGGCAGTGTCGCAACGTTTTCTGTATCCCATGATTAGTCACTCTATGATTTAATTATGGACCTTAATAGTTTAATTGCTAGTCTAAGCATATGCGTACTCCACTTCAACCACCACTAGACCATATTTTCATCAGCAAACACATATCTGAAAGAAAAAAAAAAGTAAAATGTGATTAACTAATGCCATATTGACTACCACTTTTTTCGCTTTTTTTGTTCTGATACCGAGTCAAGATGAGCTTAAAACTTAAAAAATATTTATTTCAGTGGATTCTTTGGGTCAAGTTGTATGGGAAAATGTATTCATTTGTCCGTGCAAGTTGCTTAGTTCAAAAGTTATGCAACTTTCTAGTGTTTCTAGGTTTCGCGTCCACGTATCAGTTATTTGTAATAAAGGGTAATAGAGAACCCCGTGGGACATTATTTGAACCTTTTACCTGGCAAAATCTTAAAATAGACGCTTCAAAGAATTGAATAAATCATGTCCCAACAAAAAATCTACTAGGTGCAGGTGGACCCCTTCTTCCTCCCCAACTAAAAATAACGCTATGTTTCGGGTCCTAACTGCACCTCTTCTTAAACACAAGTACTTGAGAAGGGGTCCAGTTAGGACCCGATATATAGCATTATTTTCTGTGTTGTTTCACTGATAGGCTTCCTTACCATTTACTGCTGTATGCTAACAGCGTGTGTTAAGTATATATATATATATATATATATATATATATATATATATATATATATATATATATATATATATATATATATATATATATATATATATATATATATATATATATATATATATATATATATATATATATATATATATATATGTATGTATGTGTGTGTGTGTGATTACCTAATTGTGATTACCTAATTGTGTTTACGGGAAAGAGCCCAAAGCTCGTATCTTCCCGTCTCCTGATCGGTTCCATTTTTAGACTTAGTGATACTTATCATACCTGTCCTTAAAACTATGGATTGAGGTAGCATTAACTACCTCCTCGCTTAGCGAATTCCAATTATCAACTACTCTTACACTGAAAAAGTATTTCCTTACATCCTGCAAACAAGTTTTCTTCCGAAGCTTCAAACTATGACCTCTAGTTCTAGAGCCAGCCATATCGAAATATCGATCCCTATCCACTCTATCATAACCATGAAGGAATTTAAAAACTGTCACCATATCCCCCCTTACTCTTCTAGCTTCGAGTGATGGCAAGTCTAATTCCCTCAGCCTCTCATCATAACCGAGATTGCGTATTTCTGGCACCAGTTTCGTGGCATGTCTTTGAACTTTTTCAAGCTTAGCTATGTGCTTTTTCAAGTGCGGATTCCAAAAGGGGGCTGCATATTCGAGTTTTGGCCTCACATAGGTTACATAAATATTTCTGAACATTTCCTTGTCCATGTGCCTGAAGGCTACCCTTACATTTGATAAGAATGCATATGCTGCCCTTACTACGCCATTTATATGTATTTCTGGAGACAAATCTGCCAATATGTTTACTCCTAGATCTCTCTCATTTTCTGTCTCCTGAAGCTGTACTCCAGCCACCGAGTAGTCAAGCTTGGGCCTTCTTGCACTTGTACCCATTCTCATTACCTTACATTTTGAGGTATTGAATTTCATTAGCCACTTTTCTGACCACTCATGCAGATTATTTAGATCCTCCTGAAGTTCTCTACCATTGTTCTCGTTTTTTACTTTCTTCACAATCTTTGCATCATCTGCAAACATATTCATGAATGAATTTACAGACTCTGGTAGGTCATTTACATATACAAGGAACAAAAGTGGCCCTAAAACTGAACCCTGTGGAACTCCACTACTAACTCTTCTCCATTCAGACACTGAGTGTCTTACTCTAACCCTCTGTTCCCTTCCTTCTAAGTAAGTTTTTATCCATTCCAAGACATTTCCACCTATTCTAGCCATTGATTGCAGCTTCCTAATAAGTCTCCCATGTGGAACAGTGTCAAACGCTTTCTGGAAGTCTAGGAATATGCAATCTGCCCAACCCTCTCTTTCCTGTAAGATTTGGCTTACCTCATCATAAAATTCTAATAAGTTTGTTACTGTTGATCTTCCTTCTCTGAAGCCATGTTGCCTCACTGACAAAAAGTTGAAGGATTCCAAGTGAAGAGAGATATGTTTCCTTAGTAGTTTCTCCATAAGTTTGCAAACTATGCTGGTCAAGGAAACTGGTCTATAGTTCAGAGCCGTATCCCTCCTTCCCTTTTTGAAGATAGGTATCACATTTGCTTGTTTCCAGCATCTTGGAATCTCCCCCGACTCCAATGACTCCTTAAATATGATACTTAGTGCCACTGATATTGTGTTTGCGCATTTTTTAAGCACATGAGGGGATATGTCATCAGGACCTGTAGCTTTATGAACATCTAAATCCATCAGCGCCTTGCATACCTCTGTGGCTGTAAGGTTGATGTTCTCTAATACCGGCCCTTGAGCTTCTATCACTGCAATCTGAGGGGGTGGGGTATTTTCTACTGTAAATACTGACTGAAACTCCTTGTTCAATTCTTTGCAGATCTCTTCGTCCGTCTCAGTGATGCTTCCATCCGCTCTCTTTAGCCTTAAAACCTGTTCTTTTACCTTCAGTTTTCCTCTGATAAAGCTGTGGAAAAGCTTGGGATTTTCTTTAGCCTTCCTGGTGATGTCCCTCTCATAATCTTTCTCTGCCTCTCTCCTTTTACTTAGGTAGTCATTTCTTGCTCTTTTGTAGGTTTGCCAGGCATTTATGTTTTTTCTCCTCCTATTCCTTTTCCAGCATTTGTCTCTCCACTCCTTAGCTCTTTTACACCCATTATCGAACCATTTCTCTCTGGCATGAATTACACCTACTTTGGTGACAGGTATGCAGCAATCTACTATCTTCCCATATTTCTCACAAAAGATGTCATACATTTCTTGTACAGATTTGTTGTAAAATAAGGTTCTCCAGTCAATAACTGCAAAAAGCTCATTCATTTTGATGTAATCTCCTTTCTGATAGTTCCTCCTCATGTCCTCAGTGCCTCTACTCTCAGGAAGAATGTCTTCAATGATATACTCCATCAACAACACACAGTGGTCACTCTTTCCAATTGGTGGTTCATACTCAATATTTTCAATATCCAACACATTATCTGTGAACACCAGATCAAGTAGTGATGGCTCATCCCCACCCCTGGCTCTTGTTGGTTCCATTACATGTTGGTGTAGGAAATTCCCTTGTACGCAATCTAGGAATCTTGCCCCAAAGGAGTCCTCACCACTGTGTGGGTCAAGATTTATCCAATCTATCTCTTTATGATTAAAGTCTCCCATAATCAAAATCCTACATTTTTTCTCCCGCGCCATGTTAACAACTGAGTTTATGACTTCAATCGTACCTATATGACTTTCCTCATAAATTTCAAGCCTATTTTGGTTCCTTGGTGGGTTGTATACAACAGTTATTATAATGCTCTCTGACCCAGTATTTATGCGAGCAACAAGAAATTCCCTGAACTCACTTTCTATAGCCAAGTTTATCTCTTCAGCTTGAATCCTCTCACTTATGAGCAGTGCTATCCCTCCACCAGTCCTCTCAGATCTTTCGACCCTTAGTATTCTGAAGCCCTTAGGAAAAACTGTGACACTGTTTATGTCCTCACTCAACTTAGTCTCTGTAATTGCTACTATATCTGCCTTACTGTTGTGAATCCTATCTTTTAATTCTACTGCCTTACCAGCTAATCCATCAGCATTTGTGTATAACAATCTTAATGAGGCCCCATCCCCTGATCTTCTGTCATTATCTTCTTTATCTCCCCTTTGTCTGGAAGTATTCCGTAACGAAAATTTTTCTTCTCTTCCTCATTTCTTTCATCATTTAACCTTCTTGCCTCTTGCAACAAGTTTTTGATCTTTCCCATCTCTTCCTGTGTTCTGTATCGTCTAATGAACACTTCTTTGCATTCTTGAAGGTCTTTTAGACTTTTTTTTCTCAACAATATTTCCCTACATGTCTCCCCTCTCTCAAAGGTTACTTTTGTTGGTCTCGGCTTTCCTTCCCTCGAATATTTACCTAGTTGGTGTATGTTTACAATATCCTCAGGACCACATACTACTCCAAGCTTTCTTATCAGGTCTACAACCCTAGCTTTATTTTCTTCAAGTCTCCCCTGCCATGTTGGCTCCTGGGATTCACTTATGCCTGAGATTACCACTGTCTTCTCCTTATCAAGTGCCTGTCTGATGAGTGGGTTTGCCCTTTCCATCACAACGTCTTTCATTTTTTCGATTACTGTCTCTTTATAATCAACTGTTTGTATGTTTTCCAGTGCCACCACCTTTACAGCCTCTTTTACTGCCACATTCCCCTTTAGTGCATCAGCAAAGGACGTTTTCATGGCATCATTTTCCATATTCAGCTCCTGGAACTCTTTTCTGAACTGTTCAATGTTTTCCTTAATCTGAACATTCCAAGCAGCAATCTCGTCTCTCTCAGAAGATAGCAGTGAACTAACATCTAATTCCTTTAGGTTGTCATTTAGCTGTTTGTTTTTATCTTCTTGATTAGAAATTCTAGATTCTAGTTGACTCTTTTCCCCTTCCAGCTTCTTTATTCTTTTTTCTAGTTCCTTTCTCTCCTGCCCTTGTGCTTTATTTGCTTCCTCCAAAGATCTTATTTGTTCTCTGAGTGTTTCATTCTCTTTCATTTCTCCATCCATATTCCGAATTTTATCATCAAGGCTTGTAACCATTTCCTCTAACTTCTTGATTCTCTGTTTAAGTCCTCTGATGACTACCCCTTCTCCCGACCCATGGGTGGGAGAGGTTTGGGACAGAGATGGCTTCATTTTTATGTTCTCCCTCTCACAGAATATAGAAAGAAGACGAGAAAGAGGAAAAAAAAAAAAGAAAAGAGAAAAACTTCTAATTTACCTTCACACAGAATTTTTATATCTCCATATAAGTGCTATTTCGTGACTCAGTTTGCCTCCTTTCTGGTAACACACATCTTAACTTAAAAACTTGACCATGGTAATTTAAGTATAAAAAGAAAAAGAAAAACAAAAGTCAAACCTGAAGGAAAATTCGAATTTGTGTTCGAGGTGGCACCCACCTGTTTCTGTTATATATTCTTCCTAACTGATAAACTGACTTGCTAACCAAGATATGTTATCACGGGATTTAGACTTTACATTTAACTCAATATATATACAAAATAACAAAATAGCAAACGAGAAAGCTAAAAGAAAAGCAAAAAAAAAATGAAGAAAATAGGACTGCTGTACTACTTGGCAACTTAACTCAGTACTGTTGACAGGTGGGTATTTGGTAATTTTTTTTTTCTTTTATTATTCAATTTTTTCGTGTATCAAACTAACTAACTAGTTAATATAAATGGGAAGGATACTGTTTTTAACAATATATAGAACCACAGGATCAGGTAAAACGGCTTAAGAGCTTTCCCCAGTTTGTGTGTGTGTGTGTGTGTGTGTGTGTGTGTGTGTGTGTGTGTGTGTGTGAGAGTGTGTGATTACCTAATAGTGCTTACGGAAAAGAGCCCAAAGCTCGTATCTTCCCGTCTCCTCATCGGTTCCATTTTATACTTAGTGATACTTATCATACCTGTCCTTAAAACTATGGATTGAGATAGCATTAACTACCTCCTCGCTTAGCCAATTCCAATTATCAACTACTCTTACACTGAAAAAGTATTTCCTTACATCCTGCAAAGAAGTTTTCTTACGAAGCTTCAAACTATGACCTCTAGTTCTAGAGCCAGCCATATCAAAATATCGATCCCTATCCACTCTATCATAACCATGAGGGAATTTAAAGACTGTCATCATATCCCCCTCACTCTTCTAGCTTCGAGTGATGGTAAGTCTAATTCCCTTAGCCTCTCATCATAACTGAGATTGCGTATTTCTGGCACCAGTTTCGTGGCATGTCTTTGAACTTTTTCAAGCTTAGCTATGTGCTTTTTCAAGTGCGGATTCCAAAAGGGGGCTGCATATTCGAGTTTTGGCCTCACATGGGTTACATGAATATTTCTGAACATTTCCTTGTCCATGTACCTGAAGGCTACCCTTACATTTGATAAGAATGCATATGCTGCCCTTACTATGCCATTTATATGTATTTCTGGAGACAAATCTGCCAGTATGTTTACTCCTAGATCTCTCTCATTTTCTGTCTCCTGAAGTTGCACTCCAGCCACCGAGTAGTCAAGCTTGGGCCTTCTTGCACTTGTACCCATTCTCATTACCTTACATTTTGAAGTATTGAATTTCATTAGCCACTTTTCTGACCACTCATGCAGATTATTTAGATCCTCCTGAAGTTCTCTACCATTGTTCTCGTTTTTTACTTTCTTCACAATCTTTGCATCATCTGCAAACATATTCATGAATGAATTTACAGACTCTGGTAGGTCATTTACATATACAAGGAACAAAAGTGGCCCTAAAATTGAACCCTGTGGAACTCCACTACTAACTCTTCTCCATTCAGACACTGAGTGTCTTACTCTAACCCTCTGTTCCCTTCCTTCTAAGTAAGTTTTTATCCATTCCAAAACATTTCCACCTATTCTAGCCATTGATTGCAGCTTCCTAATAAGTCTCCCATGTGGAACAGTGTCAAACGCTTTCTGGAAGTCTAGGAATATGCAATCTGCCCAGCCCTCTCTTTCCTGTAAGATTTGGCTTACCTCATCATAAAATTCTAATAAGTTTGTTACTGTTGATCTACCTTCTCTGAAGCCATGTTGCCTCAATGACAAAAAGTTGAAGGATTCCAAGTGAAGAGAGATATGTTTCCTTAGTAGTTTCTCCATAACTTTGCAAACTATGCTGGTCAAGGAAACTGGTCTATAGTTCAGAGCCGTATCCCTCCTTCCTTTTTTGAAGATAGGTATCACATTTG
>JAXCGZ010016343.1:0-22286 GCA_037179515.1 Halocaridina rubra
GCAATACGACAGTAGTGACAAACGGTGAGATAACCCAATCATCTTACAAAGTGTGAATTCAAATGGAAGTCCAAAATTCATACGACAATAATAATAATAATAATAATAATAATAATGATGATGATAATAATCTCTGCAATCATCATCAAAGGAAAATTATTGTTGCCAATAATAATAATAATAATAATAATAATAATAATAATAATAAAAATAATAAGATCTAAGGAGAATTATTGGAATAGACATCATGAAAGTAATGCAGAGGTGTATTAAAACCCAGCAGAGAGCTGGATATTCATTAGACATCTTTTATAATCCCTTCACATCTAACAGGTTATTACACTCTCTATCTCTGTTTCTCTTTACAGTCTGATAAAAGCGATTTTATTTTATCATTTTTTGGCTCATCCTGGTGTAAAAAAAAAAAAAAAAAAAAAAAAAAAAAAAAAAAAAAAAAAAAAAAAAAAAATCTTTTCCCAAAAGAAAATTCCGCGATACAGTGAATCCATGATAGGTGAACCGCGAAATAGCGAGGGATTACTGTATGTATGTATATATATATATATATATATATATATATATATATATATATATATATATATATATATATATATATATATATATATATATATATATATATATATATATATATATATACAGTAATTCCCCCATTACCGCGGGGGTTCGGTTCCGGGACCCGGCGCAAAACAGGAAGGTCGCGGAGTAGGATCAGCCTATATGTACATAGATATTTTAATTTATTTTTACGCTTACACCGTATAAACTGCATAAACCCTCCCTGTACTGTTAACAAACCACCCTTTACTTCATAAAGAACAGCATGCAAGCGTAAATTTATATGACATACTCATGTATATAGGTATTTTACAATTATTTTTACGTTTACTGTATAAACCCTCCCTGCACTGTCAAAAAACCACCTTTTACTTTATAAATAACAGCATGCAACGTAAATTTATATGTACGTGATAGGTAAACTTACCTTATCTGTTATAGTTAACATTCTCCTTTGCTACTTAGGCTCACTACAAGAGGCCTTAGAAGATGAAGGATGCCTAGGAGATATTGCAAAGGTTAAAAGATGCGAGTAAAAAAATCACAAGCAAAACATATTAATAATAAGAAGCACAACGTGAACGGCGCACACGAGTGAGACGAGACAATGGAAGATGGTGGAAGCCTTTGTCCGAAACGCTGATAGCGGTATCGTATTTTACATGTTGCAATACTGTTAGTATTTATGTTTTTTACTATTTTTTACTGTTTTATTATTCTTATGCTAAGAAATACGTTTTTTTATCAATAAAATCATGAAAATACTGGAAATATAAATATATAAGCTAGCTCAAGTAGCTGCGACCCCAATACATTGTACGCTATTGGACACAAGCAAAATGTTTAATAAGCACAACGTGAACGGCGCACACATGAGTTAGACTGAACAAGCCTTTGTCCGAAACGCTGAAGGCGGTATCGTATTTTACCTGTTGCAATACTGTTAGTATTTATGTTTATTACTATTTTTTACTGTTTTATTATTCTTAGGCTAAGAAATACATTTTTTATCAATAAAATCATGAAACTACTGGAAATATAAATATATATGCTAGCTCACATAGCTGCGACCCCAATACATTGTACGCTATCAGACACTATTTCGCATGATGCAATACTGTGAGTTATACTGTACGTACGTATATCTAAATTTATGTTTTTTACTAAATTTTACTGTTTTATTATTCGTAGGCTGGGAAATAAATTTTTTTATCAATTAGATAATGAAAAATGTTTTTTTCTATAAAAAAAAAAATGAAAATACTTAGAATTTTATTTTTTTAATATTTTTGCATATACCCAAAAAATAAAATAATCATTTGCAAAAAAAAAAACCCGTGGTACAGTGAAAACACGAATCAAGAAACGTGATCCAGCGGGGGATCACTGTGTATATATATATATATATATATATATATATATATAGATATATATATATATATATATATATATATATATATATATATATATATATATATACACCTAGTTCTCAGAATAACGCCTAGATAGGTTCTCAGAAGTGTCGGGTAAATGGAAAATCGCGTGAAAAAACAAGTTATTTTCCATAGGAAACAATGATAGAGGGCATAGATACGTTCCAAACCTTACATACACACACCATGCCAAAGATATAAGATAAGTAAAAAACATATTTTATTATTACATAGCAAAGCAGAAAGCCCTGTATCTATTTTTAAGATTATACAAAAGATATTCATATTCACTTTACAGCTAGAAATTAACATACATTACTATACTTTACCCTATTATGCAGTGGGCAACAGTTATACAGGACACTGGGACATGCATGGTGGCAGTGGGCAAGTAACTTATGTGGTAGAAGAGGAGGAGGATGCAGGAGAACGAGCCTCTATCTGCAAATGTATATAAAGATAAAATAAGAATTATAAATAACCAAAGCAAGACTAAAAAACGAAAAAAAAAATTAATTATGCAATGCCTAAATCTACCATATGACAGATTAAAAAAACAATCTACATTCTCTAGAGGCACAGAGTTAGGGGGGATATGACTGAGGTGTATAAATGGTTTAAAAGGATTAACAAGGGTGATATTAATAAATTTTTAAAAATTCATGATTATACCAGAACTCGTAATGGGTAATGGATTTAATCTTGATAAATTTAGGTTCAGAAGGGAAATTGGTGAAAATTGTCCTTGTAATACCGTAGAGTATTCCTAGTAGGATAATAAATGCCAATACCTTAGACACCTTCAAATGTAGATTAGATAGACATATGACAGAGGTAGGGTGGGTATGAATAGGTTAGTGTTTATTAGAAAAATCATAAAAAGAAAAATAGAATAAATAAGTAGAGTAGAATAGAATAGGTTAGACATGCTGAAAATATTATTAAAAAATGGAGCTGCCTCGTGTGTGCCACTAGGCATGTTGCAGTGTCCCCTATTCTTATGTTCTTAATATTTTCAGAACACGTGTTTTGCATCCTCCTTCCATTTTAAATTTGTATCTGGTTTCTGAATGACAAATATGTTAATAAAATGTATCCAATTACTCTCTCTCTCTCTCTCTCTCTCTCTCTCTCTCTCTCTCTTCTCTCTCTCTCTCTCTCTCATATATCTTTACAAAAAACGAATTAAAACTTAAGTTTATTACCTTTAAGATGAGCACTGTAATGAACGTGATTAAGACTAAAGCAATAATTGCATTTACATAATAAAATGAAAGATTTCTACCTAATTCCTGTTTAAGAGAGACATTACAAAGGATTCGTGGAAAGTAAATTAATTTAACGGCCTTTTAACTCATTAACGTTTTTATTAAAAGTGCATTAATTATATTTATCATTTGCTGCCCCAAACGACTCATCAGCTTGTAAAGTAACTGATGTATGCGTTGTTTGTAAGACTATTCTCCTTTTAATATAAATATATTCTATATAATGTGAGTGAAATGAAAGAGAGAGAGAGAGAGAGAGAGAGAGAAGAGAGAGAGAGAGAGAGAGAGAGAGAGAGAGAGAGAGAGAGAGAGAGAGAGAGAGAGAGAGAGAGAGAGAGAGAGAGAGAGAGAGAGAGAGAGAGAGAGAGAGAGAGAGAGAGAGAGAGAGAGAGAGAGAGAGAGAGAGAGAGAGAGAGAGAGAGAGAGAGAAGAGAGAGAGAGAGAGAGAGAGAGAGAGAGAGAGAGAGAGAGAGAGAGAGAGAGAGAGAGAGAGAGAGAGAGAGAGAGAGAGAGAGAGAGAGAGAGAGAGAGAGAGAGAGAGAGAGAGAGAGAGAGAGAGAGAGAGAGAGAGAGAGAGAGACATCTTTAATTAACTCTTGTTCATTCAACCAAAACTACATTATTTATTGTAAAAATAATGGTTTAATTACAAATCCGTAATAATAATGATACTAATAATAACAATAATAATAATAATAATAATAATAATAATCTCCACACTCATCATCAAAGGAAAATTATTGCTAAAAATAATAATAATAATAATAATAATAATAATAATAATAATAATAATAATAATAATAATCCAGTTCCGGTTTTACGTCAAGGACTCCCTTATCAACCAAGGGCTAGGACGGTTGCCTTCTTGCGAAGGACTTGTTTTGGCAGATGTAATCCTTACGCTGAGTGCATGCCTTTGCTAACCTCAGACCGTGGCGGGGCGCGAACCCTCGACCTGACGCCTCAGAGTCGGAGACGCTACCAACCGAGCCACGGCGACTATAATAATAATAATAATAATAATGATAATAATAATAATAATAATATTAATAATAATAAGATCTAAGGAGAATTTTTGGAACAGACATCATGAGAGTAATGCAGAGGTATATTAAAACCCAGCAGAGAGCTGGATATTCATTACACATCTTTTATAATCCCTTCAAATATGACAGGTCATTACACTCTCCATCTGCTTCTCTTTACAGCCTGATAAAGGCTGTTTTATTTTATAATTTTTTGGTCCATCCTGGTGTCAAAAAAAAAAAAAAAAAAAAAAAAAAAATGTATGGGGGGGGGGGCATTATTCGCGAATTCCGAGTTTTTTACAATTATTTTTGGGGGGCATTATTGCAATTTCGTGAATAAAAAAATCGTGTATAAAAGGAACAAGGTATATATATATATATATATATATATATATATATATATATATATATATATATATATATATATATATATATATATATATATATATATATATATATATATATATATATATATATATATATATATATATATATATATATATATATATAAAATAAGCCCATTACATATGTGAAAACATGAATAATTTTTTTTTTTTTTTTTTTACCCCGACCGGGACTCGAACCTAGGACTTATGATTGCTAAGTTAAGGCGATACCACTACACCACAGAAGGTTAAAAGGAATCCAACCTTATAGCTTATATCTGCTATACGTAGGAATGAACGCATTCTAACTGAATGCCACTATGTTCATATTACAGATTCCCCAACCTCACTCGTGGCTTCATTTTAGCATTTAATTCAAATCCCAATCTCATTCGAGCCATGAAATTATCAAATAAGCACATTACATATGTAAAAACATGAATCATTTTTTTTTTTTTTACCCCGACCGGGACTCGAACCTAGGACTTATGATTGCTAAGTCAAGGCGCTACCACTACACCACAGAAGGTTAAAAGGAATCCAACCTTATAGCTTATATCTGCTATATGTAGGAATGAACGCATTCTAACTGAATGCCACTATGTTCATATTACAGATTCCCCAACCTCACTCGTGGCTTCATTTTAGCATTTAATTCAAATCCCAATCTCATTCGAGCCATGAAATTATCAAATAAGCACATTACATATGTGAAAACATGAATCATTTTTTTTTTTTTTTACCCCGACCGGGACTCGAACCTAGGACTTATGATTGCTAAGTCAAGGCGCTACCACTACACCACAGAAGGTTAAAAGGAATCCAACCTTATAGTTTATATCTGCTATACGTAGGAATGAACGCATTCTAACTGAATGCCACTATGTTCATATTACAGATTCCCCAACCTCACTCGTGGCTTCATTTTAGCATTTAATTCAAATCCCAATCTCATTCGGGCCATGAAATTATCAAATAAGCACATTACATATGTGAAAACATGAATCATTTTTTTTTTTTTTTACCCCGACCGGGACTCGGACCTAGGACTTATGATTGTTAAGTCAAGGCGCTACCACTACACCACAGAAGGTTAAAAGGAATCCAACCTCATAGCTTATATCTGCTATACGTAGGAATGAACGCATTCTAACTGAATGCCACTATGTTCATATTACAGATTCCCCAACCTCACTCGTGGCTTCATTTTAGCATTTAATAAAAAAAAAAAAAAAAAAAAAAATTCTTTTCCCAAAAGAAAATTCCGCGATACAGTGAATCCACGATAGGTGAACCGCGAAATAGCGAGGGATTACTGTATGTATATATATATATATATATATATATATATATATATATATATATATATATATAATATATATATATATATATATATATATATATATATATATATATATATATATATATATATATATATATATATATATATATATATATATATATATATATATATATAATATATATATATATATATATATATATATATATATATATATATATATATATACAGTAATTCCCCCATTACCGCGGGGGTTCGGTTCCGGGACCCGGCGCGAAACAGGAAAGTCGCGGAGTAGGATCAGCCTATATGTACATAGATATTTTAATTTATTTTTACGTTTACACCGTATAAACTGCATAAACCCTCCCTGTACTGTTAACAAACCACCCTTTACTTCATAAAGAACAGCATGCAAGCGTAAATTTATATGACATACTCATGTACATAGGTATTTTACAATTATTTTTACGTTTACTGTATAAACCCTCCCTGCACTGTCAAAAAACCACCTTTTACTTTATAAATAACAGCATGCAACGTAAATTTATATGTACGTGATAGGTAAACTTACCTTATCTGTTATAGTTAACATTCTCCTTTGCTACTTAGGTTCACTACAAGAGGCCTTAGAAGATGAAGGATGCCTAGGAGATATTGCAAAGGTTAAAAGATGCGAGTAAAAAAATCACAAGCAAAACATATCAATAATAAGAAGCACAACGTGAACGGCGCACACGAGCGAGACGAGACAATGGAAGATGGTGGAAGCCTTTGTCCGAAACGCTGATAGCGGTATCGTATTTTACATGTTGCAATACTGTTAGTATTTATGTTTTTTACTATTTTTTACTGTTTTATTATTCTTATGCTAAGAAATACGTTTTTTTATCAATAAAATCATGAAAATACTGGAAATATAAATATATAAGCTAGCTCAAGTAGCTGCGACCCCAATACATTGTACGCTATTGGACACAAGCAAAATGTTTAATAAGCACAATGTGAACGGCGCACACATGAGTTAGACTGAACAAGCCTTTGTCCGAAACGCTGAAGGCGGTATCGTATTTTACATGTTGCAATACTGTTAGTATTTATGTTTATTACTATTTTTTACTGTTTTATTATTCTTAGGCTAAGAAATACGTTTTTTATCAATAAAATCATGAAACTACTGGAAATATAAATATATATGCTAGCTCACGTAGCTGCGACCCCAATACATTGTACGCTATCAGACACTATTTCACATGATGCAATACTGTGAGTTATACTGTACGTACGTATATCTAAATTTATGGTTTTTACTAAATTTTACTGTTTTATTATTCGTAGGCTGGGAAATAAATTTTTTTATCAATTAGATAATGAAAAATGTTTTTTTCTATAAAAAAAAATGAAAATACTTAGAATTTTATTTTTTTTAATATTTTTGCATATACCCAAAAAATAAAATAATCATTTGCAAAAAAAAAAACCCGTGGTACAGTGAAAACACGAATCAAGAAACGCGATCCAGCGGGGGATCACTGTGTATATATATATAATATATATATATATATATATATATATATATATATATATATATATATATATATATATATATATAATATATATATATATATATATATATATATATATATATATATATATATATATATATATACACCTAGTTCTCAGAATAACGCCTAGATAGGTTCTCAGAAGTGTCGGGTAAATGGAAAATCGCGTGAAAAAACAAGTTATTTTCCATAGGAAACAATGATAGAGGGCATAGATACGTTCCAAACCTTACATACACACACCATGCCAAAGATATAAGATAAGTAAAAAACATATTTTATTACTACATAGCAAAGCAGAAAGCCCTGTATCTATTTTTAAGAGTATACAAAAGATATTCATATTCACTTTACAGCTAGAAATTAACATACATTACTATACTTTACTCTATTATGCAGTGGGCAACAGTTATACAGTACACTGGGACATGCATGGTGGCAGTGGGCAAGTAACTTATGAGGTAGAAGAGGAGGAGGATGCAGGAGAACGAGCCTCTATCTGCAAATGTATACAAAGATAAAATAAGAATTATAAATAACCAAAGCAAGACTAAAAAACGAAAAAAAAAATTAATTATGCAATGCCTAAATCTACCATATGACAGATTAAGAAAACTTAATCTACATTCTCTAGAGAGGCACAGAGTTAGGGGGGATATGACTGAGGTGTATAAATGGTTTAAAGGGATTAACAAGGGTGATATTAATAAAGTTTTAAAAATTCATGATCAAACCAGAACTCGAAATGGGTAATGGATTTAATCTTGATAAATTTAGGTTCAGAAGGGAAATTGGTGAAAATTGTCCTTGGTAATACCGTAGAGTATTCCTAGTAGGATAATAAATGCCAATACCTTAGACACCTTCAAATGTAGATTAGATAGACATATGACAGAGGTAGGGTGGGTATGAATAGGTTAGTGTTTATTAGAAAAATCATAAAAAGAAAAATAGAATAAATAAGTAGAGTAGAATAGAATAGGTTAGACATGCTGAAAATATTATTAAAAAATGGAGCTGCCTCGTGTGTGCCACTAGGCATGTTGCAGTGTCCCCTATTCTTATGTTCTTAATATTTTCAGAACACGTGTTTTGCATCCTCCTTCCATTTTAAATTTGTATCTGGTTTCTGAATGACAAATATGTTAATAAAATATATCCAATTACTCTCTCTCTCTCTCTCTCTCTCTCTCTCTCTCTCTCTCTCTCTCTCTCTCTCTCTCTCTCTCTCTCTCTCTCTCTCTCTCTCTCTCTCATATATCTTTACAAAAAACGAATTAAAACTTAAGTTTATTACCTTTAAGATGAGCACTGTAATGAACGTGATTAAGACTAAAGCAATAATTGTATTTATACAATAAAATGAAAGATTTCTACCTAATTCCTGTTTAAGAGAGACATTACAAAGGATTCATGGAAAGTAAATTAATTTAACGGCCTTTTAACTCATTAACGTTTTTATTAAAAGTGCATTATTATATTTATCATTTGCTGCCCCAAACGACTCATCAGCTTGTAAAGTAACTGATGTATGCGTTGTTTGTAAGACTATTCTCCTTTTAATATAAATATATTCTATATAATGTGAGAAAAGAGAGAGAGAGAGAGAGAGAGAGAGAGAGAGAGAGAGAGAGAGAGAGAGAGAGAGAGAGAGAGAGAGAGAGAGAGAGAGAGAGAGAGAGAGAGAGAGAGAGAGAGAGAGAGAGAGAGAGAGAGAGAGAGAGAGAGAGAGAGAGAGAGAGAGAGAGAGAGAGAGAGAGAGAGAGAGATCTTTTAATAAACTCTTGTTCATTCAACCAAAACTACGTTATTTATTATAAAAATAATGGTTTAATTACAAATTCGTAATAATAATGATACTAATAATAACAATAATAATAATAATAATAATAATAATAATACTCTCCACACTCATCATCAAAGGAAACTTATTGCTAAAAATAATAATAATAATAATAATAATAATAATAATAATAATGATAATAATAATAATAATAATAATATTAATAATAATAAGATCTAAGGAGAATTTTTGGAACAGACATCATGAGAGTAATGCAGAGGTATATTAAAACCCAGCAGAGAGCTGGATATTCATTACACATCTTTTATAATCCCTTCAAATATGACAGGTCATTACACTCTCCATCTGCTTCTCTTTACAGCCTGATAAAGGCTGTTTTATTTTATAATTTTTTGGTCCATCCTGGTGTCCAAAAAAAAAAAAAAAAAAAAAAAAATGTATGGGGGGGGGCATTATTCGCGAATTCCGAGTTTTTTACTATTATTTTTGGGGGGCGTTATTGCAATTTCGTGGATAAAAAAATCGTGTATAAAAGGAACAAGGTGTATGTATGTATATATATATATATATATATATATATATAATATATATATATATATATATATATATATATATATATATATATATATATATATATATATATATATATATATATAAAATAAGCCCATTACATATGTGAAAACATGAATAATTTTTTTTTTTTTTTTTACCCCGACCGGGACTCGAACCTAGGACTTATGATTGCTAAGTTAAGGCGATACCACTACACCACAGAAGGTTAAAAGGAATCCAACCTTATAGCTTATATCTGCTATACGTAGGAATGAACGCATTCTAACTGAATGCCACTATGTTCATATTACAGATTCCCCAACCTCACTCGTGGCTTCATTTTAGCATTTAATTCAAATCCCAATCTCATTCGAGCCATGAAATTATCAAATAAGCACATTACATATGTGAAAACATGAATCATTTTTTTTTTTTTTACCCCGACCGGGACTCGAACCTAGGACTTATGATTGCTAAGTCAAGGCGCTACCACTACACCACAGAAGGTTAAACGGAATCCAACCTTATAGCTTATATCTGCTATACGTAGGATTGAACGCATTCTAACTGAATGCCACTATGTTCATATTACAGATTCCCCAACCTCACTCGTGGCTTCATTTTAGCATTTAATTCAAATCCCAATCTCATTCGAGCCATCAAATTATCAAATAAGCACATTACATATGTGAAAACATGAATCATTTTTTTTTTTTTTACCCCGACCGGGAGTCGAACCTAGGACTTATGATTGCTAAGTCAAGGCGCTACCACTACACCACAGAAGGTTAAAAGGAATCCAACCTTATAGTTTATATCTGCTATACGTAGGAATGAACGCATTCTAACTGAATGCCACTATGTTCATATTACAGATTCCCCAACCTCACTCGTGGCTTCATTTTAGCATTTAATTCAAATCCCAATCTCATTCGGGCCATGAAATTATCAAATAAGCACATTACATATGTGAAAACATGAATCATTTTTTTTTTTTTTACCCCGACCGGGACTCGGACCTAGGACTTATGATTGTTAAGTCAAGGCGCTACCACTACACCACAGAAGGTTAAAAGGAATCCAACCTTATAGCTTATATCTGCTATACGTAGGAATGAACGCATTCTAACTGAATGCCACTATGTTCATATTACAGATTCCCCAACCTCACTCGTTGCTTCATTTTAGCATTTAATTCAAATCCCAATCTCATTCGGGCCATGAAATTATCAAATAAGCACATTACATATGTGAAAACATGAATCATTTTTTTTTTACCCCGACCGGGACTCGAACCTAGGACTTATGATTGCTAAGTCAAGGCGCTACCACTACACCACAGAAGGTTAAAAGGAATCCAACCTTATAGCTTATATCTGCTATACGTAGGAACGAACGCATTCTAACTGAATGCCACTGTGTTCATATTACAGATTCCCCAACCTCACTCGTGGCTTCATTTTAGCATTTAATTCAAATCCCAGTCTCATTCGGGCCATGAAATTATCAAATAAGCACATTACATATGTGAAAACATGAATCATTTTTTTTTTTTACCCCGACCGGGACTCGAACCTAGGACTTATGATTGCTAAGTCAAGGCACTACCACTACACCACAGAAGGTTAAAAGGAATCCAACCTTATAGCTTATATCTGCTATACCTAGGAATGAACGCATTCTAACTGAGTGCCACTATGTTCATATTACAGATTCCCCAACCTCACTCGTGGCTTCATTTTAGCATTTAATTCAAATCCCAATCTCATTCGGGCCATGAAATTATCAAATAAGCACATTACATATGTGAAAACATGAATAATTTTTTTTTTACCCCGACCGGGACTCGAACCTAGGACTTATGATTGCTAAGTCAAGGCGCTACCACTACACCACAGAAGGTTAAAAGGAATCCAACCTTATAGCTTATATCTGCTATACGTAGGAATGAACGCATTCTAACTGAATGCCACTGTGTTCATATTACAGATTCCCCAACCTCACTCGTGGCTTCATTTTAGCATTTAATTCAAATCCCAGTCTCATTCGGGCCATGAAATTATCAAATAAGCACATTACATATGTGAAAACATGAATCATTTTTTTTTTTACCCCGACCGGGACTCGAACCTAGGACTTATGATTGCTAAGTCAAGGCGCTACCACTACACCACAGAAGGTTAAAAGGAATCCAACCTTATAGCTTATATCTGCTATACGTAGGAATGAACGCATTCTAACTGAGTGCCACTATGTTCATATTACAGATTCCCCAACCTCACTCGTGGCTTCATTTTAGCATTTAATTCAAATCCCAATCTCATTCGGGCCATGAAATTATCAAATAAGCACATTACATATAATTTCATGGCCCGAATGAGATTGGGATTTGAATTAAATGCTAAAATGAAGCCACGAGTGAGGTTGGGGAATCTGTAATATGAACATAGTGGCATTCAGTTAGAATGCTATAAGGTTGGATTCCTTTTAACCTTCTGTGGTGTAGTGGTAGTGCCTTGACTTAGCAATCATAAGTCCTAGGTTCGAGTCCCGGTCGGGGTAAAAAATAAAATGATTCATGTTTTCACATATGTAATGTGCTTATTTGATAATTTCATGGCCCGAATGAGACTGGGATTTGAATTAAATGCTAAAATGAAGCCACGAGTGAGGTTGGGGAATCTGTAATATTAACACAGTGGCATTCAGTTAGAATGCGTTCATTCCTACGTATAGCAGATATAAGCTATAAGGTTGGATTCCTTTTAACCTTCTGTGGTGTAGTGGTAGCGCCCTGACTTAGCAATCATAAGTCCTAGGTTCGAGTCCCGGTCGGGGTAAAAAAAAAAAATGATTCATGTTTTCACATATGTAATGTGCTTATTTGATAATTTCATGGCCCGAATGAGATTGGGATTTGAATTAAATGCTAAAATGAAGCCACGAGTGAGGTTGGGGAATCTGTAATATGAACATAGTGGCATTCAGTTAGAATGCGTTCATTCCTACGTATAGCAGATATAAGCTATAAGGTTGGATTCCTTTTAACCTTCTGTGGTGTAGTGGTAGCGCCTTGACTTAGCAATCATAAGTCCTAGGTTCGAGTCCCGGTCGGGGTAAAAAAAAAAAATGATTCATGTTTTCACATATGTAATGTGCTTATTTGATAATTTCATGGCCCGAATGAGATTGGGATTTGAATTAAATGCTAAAATGAAGCCACGAGTGAGGTTGGGGAATCTGTAATATGAACATAGTGGCATTCAGTTAGAATGTATTCATTCCTACGTATAGCAGATATAAGCTATAAGGTTGGATTCCTTTTAACCTTCTGTGGTGTAGTGGTAGCGCCTTGACTTAGCAATCATAAGTCCTAGGTTCGAGTCCCGGTCGGGGTAAAAAAAAAAATGATTCATGTTTTCACATATGTAATGTGCTTATTTGATAATTTCATGGCCCGAATGAGATTGGGATTTGAATTAAATGCTAAAATGAAGCCACGAGTGAGGTTGGGGAATCTGTAATATGAATATAGTGGCATTCAGTTAGAATGCGTTCATTCCTACGTATAGCAGATATAAGCTATAAGGTTGGATTCCTTTTAACCTTCTGTGGTGTAGTGGTAGCGCCTTGACTTAGCAATCATAAGTCCTAGGTTCGAGTCCCGGTCGGGGTAAAAAAAAAAAAATAATTCATGTTTTCACATATGTAATGTGCTTATTTGATAATTTCATGGCCCGAATGAGATTGGGATTTGAATTAAATGCTAAAATGAAGCCACGAGTGAGGTTGGGGAATCTGTAATATGAACATAGTGGCATTCAGTTAGAATGCGTTCATTCCTACGTATAGCAGATATAAGCTATAAGGTTGGATTCCTTTTAACCTTCTGTGGTGTAGTGGTAGCGCCTTGACTTAGCAATCATAAGTCCTAGGTTCGAGTCCCGGTCGGGGTAAAAAAAAAATGATTCATGTTTTCATATATGTAATGTGCTTATTTGATCATTTCATGGCCCGAATGAGATTGGGATTTGAATTAAATGCTAAAATGAAGCCACGAGTGAGGTTGGGGAATCTGTTATATGAACATAGTGGCATTCAGTTAGAATGCGTTCAATCCTACGTATAGCAGATATAAGCTATAAGGTTGGATTCCTTTTAACCTTCTGTGGTGTAGTGGTAGCGCATTGACTTAGCAATCATAAGTCCTAGGTTCGAGTCCCGGTCAGGGTCAAAAAAAAAAAGATTCATGTTTTCACATATGTAATGTGCTTATTTGATAATTTCATGGCCCGAATGAGATTGGGATTTGAATTAAATGCTAAAATGAAGCCACGAGTGAAGTTGGGGAATCTGTAATATGAACATAGTGGCATTCAGTTAGAATGCGTTCATTCCTACGTATAGCAGATATAAGCTATAAGGTTGGATTCCTTTTAACCTTCTGTGGTGTAGTGGTAGTGCCTTGACTTAGCAATCATAAGTCCTAGGTTCGAGTCCCGGTCGGGGTAAAAAAAAAAAATGATTCATGTTTTCACATATGTAATGTGCTTATTTGATAATTTCATGGCCCGAATGAGATTGGGATTTGAATTAAATGCTAAAATGAAGCCACGAGTGAGGTTGGGGAATCTGTAATATGAACACAGTGGCATTCAGTTAGAATGCGTTCATTCCTACGTATAGCAGATATAAGCTATAAGGTTGGATTCCTTTTAACCTTCTGTGGTGTAGTGGTAGCGCCTTGACTTAGCATTCGTAAGTCCTAGGTTCGAGTCACGGTCGGGGTAAAAAAAAAAAAAAAATATTCATGTTTTCACATATGTAATGTGCTTATTTGATAATTTCATGGCCCGAATGAGATTGGGATTTGAATTAAATGCTAAAATGAAGCCACGAGTGAGGTTGGGGAATCTGTAATATGAACATAGTGGCATTCAGTTAGAATGCGTTCATTCCTACGTATAGCAGATATAAGCTATAAGGTTGGATTCCTTTTAACCTTCTGTGGTGTAGTGGTAGTGCCTTGACTTAGCAATCATAAGTCCTAGGTTCGAGTCCCGGTCGGGGTAAAAAAAAAAAAAAAAGACTCATGTTTTCACATATGTAATGTGCTTATTTGATAATTTCATGGCCCGAATGAGATTGGGATTTGAATTAAATGCTAAAATGAAGCCACGAGTGAGGTTGGGGAATCTGTAATATGAACATAGTGGCATTCAGTTAGAATGCGTTCATTCCTACGTATAGCAGATATAAGCTATAAGGTTGGATTCCTTTTAACCTTCTGTGGTGTAGTGGTAGCGCCCTGACTTAGCAATCATAAGTCCTAGGTTCGAGTCCCGGTCGGGGTAAAAAAAAAAAATGATTCATGTTTTCACATATGTAATGTGCTTATTTGATAATTTCATGGCCCGAATGAGATTGGGATTTGAATTAAATGCTAAAATGAAGCCACGAGTGAGGTTGGGGAATCTGTAATATGAACATAGTGGCATTCAGTTAGAATGCATTCATTCCTACGTATAGCAGATATAAGCTATAAGGTTGGATTCCTTTTAACCTTCTGTGGTGTAGTGGTAGCGCCTTGACTTAGCAATCATAAGTCCTAGGTTCGAGTCCCGGTCGGGGTAAAAAAAAAAAATTATTCATGTTTTCACATATGTAATGTGCTTATTTGATAATTTCATGGCCCGAATGAGATTGGGATTTGAATTAAATGCTAAAATGAAGCCACGAGTGAGGTTGGGGAATCTGTAATATGAACATAGTGGCATTCAGTTAGAATGCGTTCATTCCTACGTATAGCAGATATAAGCTATAAGGTTGGATTCCTTTTAACCTTCTGTGGTGTAGTGGTAGCGCCTTGACTTAGCAATCATAAGTCCTAGGTTCGAGTCCCGGTCGGGGTAAAAAAAAAAAAAAAATTATTCATGTTTTCACATATGTAATGTGCTTATTTGATAATTTCATGGCCCGAATGAGATTGGGATTTGAATTAAATGCTAAAATGAAGCCACGAGTGAGGTTGGGGAATCTGTAATATGAACATAGTGGCATTCAGTTAGAATGCGTTCATTCCTACGTATAGCAGATATAAGCTATAAGGTTGGATTCCTTTTAACCTTCTGTGGTGTAGTGGTAGCGCCTTGACTTAGCAATCATAAGTCCTAGGTTTGAGTCCCGGTCGGGGTAAAAAAAAAATGATTCATGTTTTCACATATGTAATGTGCTTATTTGATAATTTCATGGCCCGAATGAGATTGGGATTTGAATTAAATGCTAAAATGAAGCCACGAGTGAGGTTGGGGAATCTGTTATATGAACATAGTGGCCAGTTAGAATGCGTTCAATCCTACGTATAGCAGATATAAGCTATAAGGTTGGATTCCTTTTAACCTTCTGTGGTGTAGTGGTAGCGCCTTGACTTAGCAATCATAAGTCCTAGGTTCGAGTCCCGGTCAGGGTAAAAAAAAAAAAGATTCATGTTTTCACATATGTAATGTGCTTATTTGATAATTTCATGGCCCGAATGAGATTGGGATTTGAATTAAATGCTAAAATGAAGCCACGAGTGAAGTTGGGGAATCTGTAATATGAACATAGTGGCATTCAGTTAGAATGCGTTCATTCCTACGTATAGCAGATATAAGCTATAAGGTTGGATTCCTTTTAACCTTCTGTGGTGTAGTGGTAGTGCCTTGACTTAGCAATCATAAGTCCTAGGTTCGAGTCCCGGTCGGGGTAAAAAAAAAAAATGATTCATGTTTTCACATATGTAATGTGCATATTTGATAATTTCATGGCCCGAATGAGATTGGGATTTGAATTAAATGCTAAAATGAAGCCACGAGTGAGGTTGGGGAATCTGTAATATGAACATAGTGGCATTCAGTTAGAATGCGTTCATTCCTACGTATAGCAGATATAAGCTATAAGGTTGGATTCCTTTTAACCTTCTGTGGTGTAGTGGTAGCGCCTTGACTTAGCAATCGTAAGTCCTAGGTTCGAGTCACGGTCGGGGTAAAAAAAAAAAAAAATTATTCATGTTTTCACATATGTAATGTGCTTATTTGATAATTTCATGGCCCGAATGAGATTGGGATTTGAATTAAATGCTAAAATGAAGCCACGAGTGAGGTTGGGGAATCTGTAATATGAACATAGTGGCATTCAGTTAGAATGCGTTCATTCCTACGTATAGCAGATATAAGCTATAAGGTTGGATTCCTTTTAACCTTCTGTGGTGTAGTGGTAGTGCCTTGACTTAGCAATCATAAGTCCTAGGTTCGAGTCCCGGTCGGGGTAAAAAAAAAAAAAGACTCATGTTTTCACATATGTAATGTGCTTATTTGATAATTTCATGGCCCGAATGAGATTGGGATTTGAATTAAATGCTAAAATGAAGCCACGAGTGAGGTTGGGGAATCTGTAATATGAACATAGTGGCATTCAGTTAGAATGCGTTCATTCCTACGTATAGCAGATATAAGCTATAAGGTTGGATTCCTTTTAACCTTCTGTGGTGTAGTGGTAGCGCCCTGACTTAGCAATCATAAGTCCTAGGTTCGAGTCCCGGTCGGGGTAAAAAAAAAAATTATTCATGTTTTCACATATGTAATGTGCTTATTTGATAATTTCATGGCCCGAATGAGATTGGGATTTGAATTAAATGCTAAAATGAAGCCACGAGTGAGGTTGGGGAATCTGTAATATGAACATAGTGGCATTCAGTTAGAATGCGTTCATTCCTACGTATAGCAGATATAAGCTATAAGGTTGGATTCCTTTTAACCTTCTGTGGTGTAGTGGTAGCGCCTTGACTTAGCAATCATAAGTCCTAGGTTCGAGTCCCGGTCGGGGTAAAAAAAAAAAATTATTCATGTTTTCACATATGTAATGTGCTTATTTGATAATTTCATGGCCCGAATGAGATTGGGATTTGAATTAAATGCTAAAATGAAGCCACAAGTGAGGTTGGGGAATCTGTAATATGAACATAGTGGCATTCAGTTAGAATGCGTTCATTCCTACGTATAGCAGATATAAGCTATAAGGTTGGATTCCTTTTAACCTTCTGTGGTGTAGTGGTAGCGCCTTGAATTAGCAATCATAAGTCCTAGGTTCGAGTCCCGGTCGGGGTAAAAAAAAAAAAAAATTATTCATGTTTTCACATATGTAATGTGCTTATTTGATAATTTCATGGCCCGAATGAGATTGGGATTTGAATTAAATGCTAAAATGAAGCCACGAGTGAGGTTGGGGAATCTGTAATATGAACATAGTGGCATTCAGTTAGAATGCGTTCATTCCTACGTATAGCAGATATAAGCTATAAGGTTGGATTCCTTTTAACCTTCTGTGGTGTAGTAGTAGCGCCTTGACTTAGCAATCATAAGTCCTAGGTTCGAGTCCCGGTCGGGGTAAAAAGAAAAAAAAGACTCATGTTTTCACATATGTAATGTGCTTATTTGATAATTTCATGGCCCGAATGAGATTGGGATTTGAATTAAATGCTAAAATGAAGCCACGAGTGAGGTTGGGGCATCTGTAATATGGCCATAGTGGCATTCAGTTAGAATGCGTTCATTCCTACGTATAGCAGATATAAGCTATAAGGTTGGATTCCTTTTAACCTTCTGTGGTGTAGTGGTAGCGCCTTGACTTAGCAATCATAAGTCCTAGGTTCGAGTCCCGGTCGGGGTAAAAAAAAAAAATTATTCATGTTTTCACATATGTAATGTGCTTATTTGATAATTTCATGGCCCGAATGAGATTGGGATTTGAATTAAATGCTAAAATGAAGCCACGAGTGAGGTTGGGGAATCTGTAATATGAACATAGTGACATTCAGTTAGAATGCGTTCATTCCTACGTATAGCAGATATAAGCTATAAGGTTGGATTCCTTTTAACCTTCTGTGGTGTAGTGGTAGCGCCTTGACTTAGCAATCATAAGTCCTAGGTTCGAGTCCCGGTCGGGGTAAAAAAAAAAAATGATTCATGTTTTCACATATGTAATGTGCTTATTTGATAATTTCATGGCCCGAATGAGATTGGGATTTGAATTAAATGCTAAAATGAAGCCACGAGTGAGGTTGGGGAATCTGTAATATGAACATAGTGGCATTCAGTTAGAATGCGTTCATTCCTACGTATAGCAGATATAAGCTATAAGGTTGGATTCCTTTTAACCTTCTGTGGTGTAGTGGTAGCGCCTTGACTTAGCAATCATAAGTCCTAGGTTCGAGTCCCGGTCGGGGTAAAAAAAAAAAAATGATTCATGTTTTCACATATGTAATGTGCTTATTTGATAATTTCATGGCCC
Source organism: Halocaridina rubra (assembly GCA_037179515.1). NCBI lineage: Eukaryota > Metazoa > Arthropoda > Malacostraca > Decapoda > Atyidae > Halocaridina > Halocaridina rubra. The sequence continues at coordinate 19,240 of JAXCGZ010016343.1, forward strand.
GAATAAGATTGGGATTTGAATTAAATGCTAAAATGAAGCCACGAGTGAGGTTGGGGAATCTGTAATATGAACATAGTGGCATTCAGTTAGAATGCGTTCATTCCTACGTATAGCAGATATAAGCTATAAGGTTGGATTCCTTTTAACCTTCTGTGGTGTAGTGGTAGTGCCTTGACTTAGCAATCATAAGTCCTAGGTTCGAGTCCCGGTTGGGGTAAAAAAAAAAAAAATTATTCATGTTTTCACATATGTAATGTGCTTATTTGATAATTTCATAGCCCAAATGAGATTGGGATTTGAATTAAATGCTAAAATGAAGCCACGAGTGAGGTTGGGGAATCTGTAATATGAACATAGTGGCATTCAGTTAGAATGCGTTCATTCCTACGTATAGCAGATATAAGCTATAAGGTTGGATTCCTTTTAACCTTCTGTGGTGTAGTGGTAGCGCCTTGACTTAGCAGTCATAAGTCCTAGGTTCGAGTCCCGGTCGGTGTGAAAAAAAAAAAAAAAAGACATGTTTTCACATATGTAATGTGCTTATTTGATAATTTCATGGCCCGAATGAGATTGGGATTTGAATTAAATGCTAAAATGAAGCCACGAGTGAGGTTGGGGCATCTGTAATATGAACATAGTGGCATTCAGTTAGAATGCGTTCATTCCTACGTATAGCAGATATAAGCTATAAGGTTGGATTCCTTTTAACCTTCTGTGGTGTAGTGGTAGCGCCTTGACTTAGCAATCATAAGTCCTAGGTTCGAGTCCCGGTCGGGGTAAAAAAAAAAAAAAGATTCATGTTTTCACATATGTAATGTGCTTATTTGAAAATTTCATGGCCCGAATGAGATTGGGATTTGAATTAAATGCTAAAATGAAGCCACGAGTGAGGTTGGGGAATCTGTAATATGAACATAGTGGCATTCAGTTAGAATGCGTTCATTCCTACGTATAGCAGATATAAGCTATAAGGTTGGATTCCTTTTAACCTTCTGTGGTGTAGTGGTAGCGCCTTGACTTAGCAATCATAAGTCCTAGGTTCGAGTCCCGGTCGGGGTAAAAAAAAAAAATGATTCATGTTTTCACATATGTAATGTGCTTATTTGATAATTTCATGGCCCGAATGAGATTGGGATTTGAATTAAATGCTAAAATGAAGCCACGAGTGAGGTTGAGGAGTCTGTAATATGAACATAGTGGCATTCAGTTAGAATGCGTTCATTCCTACAGTATAGCAGATATAAGCTATAAGGTTGGATTCCTTTTAACCTTCTGTGGTGTTGTGGTAGCGCCTTGACTTAGTAATCATAAGTCCTAGGTTCGAGTCCCGGTCGGGGTAAAAAAAAAAAAAATGATTCATGTTTTCACATATGTAATGTGCTTATTTGATATTTCATGGCCCGAATGAGATTGGGAATTGAATTAAATGCTAAAATGAAGCCACGAGTGAGGTTGGGGAATCTGTAATATGAACATAGTGGCATTCAGATAGAATGCGTTCATTCCTAAGTATAGCAGATATAAGCTATAAGGTTGGATTCCTTTTAACCTTCTGTGGTGTAGTGGTAGCGCCTTGACTTAGTAATCATAAGTCCTAGGTTCGAGTCCCGGTCGGGGTAAAAAAAAAAAAAAAAAAAATGATTCATATTTATATATATATATATATATATATATATATATATATATATATATATATATATATATATATATATATATATATATATATACAGTTTTACCCCGGTTATTCGCGTTTCTTGGTTCACGATCTCACTGTATCGCGGTTTTTTTTTTTTTGTCCAAAAAAAAAAAAAAATTTTTTTTTTTAAAGATTATTGTGACAGTTTGTAGTGAGCAGTTTGGTTTTATGAAAGGTCGAGGAACAATGGATGCAGTATTCGCAATGAGGCAGACAATGGAAAAATATAGAGATAAGCAAAGAGGGCTGTACATGGCATTTATTGACCTGGAAAAAGCTTATGATCGGGTCCCGAGAAGCGAGGTGTGGAGGAGTATGAGGTCGAAGGGAGTGAAGGAGAAGTATGTCAAGATAGTTCAGGACATATACAGGGAAGCCACAACAAGAGTAAGAAGTACAGTTGGCACTACAGAGCCTTTTCAGGTGAAAGTTGGACTCCATCAGGGATCAGCTCTTAGCCCCTATCTATTTAACCTTCTCATGGATGTGATGGTGGAGGAAGTGACAATGGAGGCACCATGGAGCATGCTCTTTGCAGACGATATTGTTTTGGTCTCCGAGAGCCGTGAAGAATTGCTTGAGAGGTTGGAGCTATGGAGGGGTTTCCTGGAGGATTACGGACTGAAGGTGAGCAGACAGAAAACGGAGTACCTGGAGTGCAATGTGACACAAGGAGGCGACCTGTTCATGCAAGACCACAAGCTCCCAAAGGCGGACGCCTTCAAATACCTCGGCTCCTACGTAACGAAGGATGGAGACCTAGAGAGAGAGATTGATCATAGGATCCAGGTAGCATGGAACAGCTGGAAGAGAACATCAGGGGTGCTATGTGACAAGAAAATCAGTGCTAGAGTGAAAGGAAAAGTGTACAAGTCAGTTGTGAGACCAGCGTTGCTGTACGGTGCGGAGACGTGGCCTGTGAAAAAGGTTCAAGAAAGGAAGATAGATGTCGCAGAAATGAGAATGCTGAGGTGGATGTGTGGGGTGACGAGGGAGGACAGGATACGAAATGACCAGATCAGAGGTACAGTGAAGGTGGTGGAGGCGTCGGCGAAAGCGCAGGAGAGGAGATTACAATGGTTCGGTCATGTGAAGAGGAGAGATGAAGACTACGTGGGTGTGAGAGTGATGGAGATGGACGTGGAGGGCAGACGTAGACGAGGAAGACCTAAACTACGGTGGAAGAACCGACTGAAGGAGGATCTCAGAGAGAGACAGCTGGAGGAGGAGCAAGTGATGGACCGGAACCAGTGGAGACGACTAGTGAAGAGATGCGACCCCATATGAAAATGGGAACGCAAATAGAGGAAGAAGAAGAAGATTGTGACACCAGGATGGGTCAAAAATGATA
>JAXCGZ010016344.1:0-22265 GCA_037179515.1 Halocaridina rubra
GTGTGTGGTGAGGGAGGCTAAGAGAAAAGTTGGTGTATGGTGGGTAGGAGCTTGACTGAGAATTTTGAAAGGAAAAAAATGTCTTGGAAAGAAGTGAACAAAGCGCAGAATGGTGATTCTGGTTAGGGAGGGAAGGGAGAAAAGAACAGATGGATAATTACTAGTAGACAAAATAAAGTTGCGAGAGAGATGGGCTGAATATTTAAAGGACCTGTTAAATGAGGAAGATGACAGAGAAGCAGAGATTGTGGCTTTGAGAAATGAATGGAAAAAGCCAGTGCTGGGTGACGAGAATGATAGAGATATAACAAAAGAGTAGGTACAGTTGGCAATGAGGGCAATGAAAGCAGGCAATGCACCAGGGATAGATGGGCGTCATGTAGATTACGTGTCAAAAGTAGGGAGGCATTAGTGGAATTGGTGGTTGGGATGCTGAGAGCATGTTTTAAGAAAGAGAGGGTTCCATTTAATTGGAGGAGTGCATGTGTAGTTCCACTTTATGGAGAGAAAAAAGATAAATATGAGTTTAGTAGTTTTAGAGGAATTAGTTTGTTGAATGTGGATGGTAAGGTATATAGAAGCTTGTTAACTGAGAGAATTAGGAAATGTAATTAGAGATTGATTGTGGAAGAGCAGTGCGGGATCAGGAGAGAAAGAGGATGTGTGGATCAGGTGATTGTGGTAAGAAAAGTATATGAGAAGTTCTTAGAGAAAGTGGAGAACACATTTTAGTCCATTATGAATTTAGAGAATATGCATTACATGGTTGATAGAGATGCATTGTGAAGTGTGTTGCGACTATATGGAATAAGTGGAAGTTTGTTAAATGCTATGAATTTTTTTTACATGAATAGTAGACCATGTGTGATAGTTGGGAATGGTATGAGTGACTGGTATGAGATAAATGTAGGGATATGTCAATGTTGTGCAATGCCGGCGTGGTTGTTTAATGTGTATATGGATGGAGTGGTAAAGGAAGTAAACGAATATGTATTAGACAGTTTCTTGGAGTTAGTAGGTTAGTATAGAAGGTTGTGGACTTTGAATCGATTGCTATTTTCGGATGACACAGCAATGGTGGCTAATATGGAGAATAACTGAATCATTTTGTGACTGTGTTTGTTTGGGTATGTATAACAAGGAAATTGTAGGTGAATATTGGTGAAAGAAAAGTCATGACATTAAAAAGGAGACTTAATGTTGGTAGATTGAATGTAGGAGTGAATGGGGATTTGCTTGTAAAACTTGAGAGTTTAAATCATCTGGGTCGCACATATCAAGGAATGAAAGAGTGGATATGGAGGTAAATCATAGAGTGAATGAAGTGAGTTAATATCTAGGTGGGCTGAAAAGTGTGATTAGCAATAGGTATATGGTAATGAATGCATAGAGAAAGAATAGGGAAGTCTGGAGTGCAGAATTGATTGGAGTTCGACCAATAGGGGCGTAGAATGAGATGGATGGGTTGCATGTAAAGGGCATTGGATGCACGTCAAATGTCAGTGGAGCAGGGAAAAGAGCGTGCAAGAGATTAGATCGAGTAGAGTAAGATTGTGTATAGGTGACACAGGCCAAAGGAATTTCTTTCACCTGCTAGCCAGGTGAACTGTGATAGATGGGATAAGGGGAGTTGCCATGTGATGAAAATGTGTGGGAAAACCAGCAGTGGACGTCGGGCCTCACTGTAGAATATCCTCGTGGGTGACCCAAGCAGTATGGTAGGAGGGAAATGTGGCAACCCATTATCGTGAATGAGCTAAAAGGAGTAGTTAAGGTATAGGTGGTTTGCGGTGAATGCGTGTTTCTTGGCTCGGCCTCATCCCTTACAAGGGTGCATCGGGCTATGTATGTGTGTGTCTGTATTTAATAACAAATATGATGCACTTTGAGATGAGCTTGCAAAATAGAGGTTATGAGACAGTTATTGTCATCATTATTCAAGCTCTGATTAAACTAGGACTTGTCCAGACAGCTCCAGGTTGAATCTTCCTTCAGGCACAGTTCTTTCATTATGCCTACATCTACACCGAATATTCTGGCATATTCGTTACACATCTCTTACTATCCCATTACATTTGACAAGTCACAACACTCCCCATGTGTTTCTTTTTGCCCTCTTTTTCTTCATTTTGGCTATATTTATGGAAAGTCCACAGCTTATGGCCCCCAGAACCCGGCATAGAGGGGTGATAAGAAGCTCTGGGGATCTTGTTGACTCTACTACTGGCATGAGGGTAGACACAAATGGTGGTAGTAATGGTTCTACCCTTAACCTTGCGCCTTCTGATAAATCAGCTTTTTGCACTCTTCGCTTTTATAACAATTATGGTCTGGACTCTAATCTTTCGTCTGGGGAACAGCATTTGGGTACATCCCTCCCAAACCTCCTCCTTCTCTCTGAAAGCCTGCAGTCTAGCCATACTTCCACTGACCCATTTCAAAATCTCACTGGAGCTTGTAATCTCGTTTTCGTTAAAGTTGGGGTCTGTGCCTACTGCAACACTAACACTCCAATTGCAAGGCTCATTGAGCTTGAATCTCCAGACTTTGATGTTCTCTGCCTGCAAATCTATCTCTCCATATTCTTTTGCCCCTGCTACTGGTGTACAAACTCTAATGTGTCTTTCTTTGAATATCTGACCTCTCGCCATGAGCCCCTCCTATCTTCTCACCCACATGCTGAACTTCTCTATATTAGAGACTTCAATGTACACAAACGTGAATGGCTTATTTCTTCTCATACTGATGTGCGAGGAAGTGAGGCCCTTGCTTTCTCTATTACTCATGAACTGAGCAAATTATCAAACATCCTACTCGTGTTTCTGGGTGAAGCGAACATGCAGCCAACAGTTTTGACATTTTTCTTACTTCTAACCCTTCAAGCTACTCATAGTCTGTGCTTTCCCCTCTTGAGAAATCTGGCCAGTCTATGATCTCAATCTCTTCCGTTTTCACTCCCCTTCCATCAGTTCCTCCTACTCAGCACCGCCTTTGGCACTTTAAGCGCACCCAATGTGAAGCTTTGCATAACTTCCTCTTTGAGTTCCCAATGGATGGCTTCTGCTTTTGATACCTCTACCCTGATCAACTTGCCCAAAAAGTTGCTGAGATCATAACCTTGGGAATGTAGGTATTCATAAGCTCCTCTATAACATTTTTCCCCCCTAATCCTTCATTTGATCGTGCCTGCTCCATGGCTATTCTGGCCCAGGATCGGGCACACCGATTATACCAAGCCTCTCCTGCTGATTTAACTCGCTCTGCTTTTAATGTAGCCAGGAATCGCAGCACTGCTGAGAGTTGAAGATTTAAAGCTTCCTTTAAAAGAAGGAAACTTGATGTCCTTAACTCCTCTCCCTTTGATAAATGATTCTGATCCTTTGTCAAAAACATTTCCAAAAACTTCTGTAACTAAAGCTTTCACACTCTCATTCATTCTGATGATTCTATAGCTTGCTCTCCCACTGACGAAGCCATTCTCTTTGGCTCTCATTTTTCTGCCAACCCTTTCGTAAACGAGTCCAGCGCATCTGTCCCTCAATCTTTACCCCTCTGAAACACTATGCTCTCCCTCATCCTTTTTTCACACAAAGTTCATATCGTTCTTTGCTCACCAAAGACAAACAAGACATTTGGTGACAATGGTATCTCTTCAAGGTTTCTTAAGGAGTTTGCAGATAAACTGGCTCCGTCTTTCTCACCTCATTCTCTCAACCAGTATCGATCTTTCATCTTGGAAGCATGCTTTAGTGCAACTTGTTCCTAAGAAGGGTTACAGCTCTATTCCTTCAAATTACTAACTTATTGCCCTAACCTCCTCTATTGCCAACGGTTTCGAAACTTCTTTCAACTCTCACTTCTTGAAGCGTTTTGAATCTAACTCACTAGTGACCTCCGGTCTTATCTTACTTATGCATTGTGATCTTCTCTGAGGAACTATGGGAAATCCTTTGTAGTCGCCCTTGATATCTCGAAGGTTTTTTATAGAGTCTGGGCCAAAATCTCTGTTTGCCAAACTCTCTGCCTATGCTTTACCCATTTCCTCCGTTCACTGATTTTCAATTTTCTTTCTGACCGTCTTTTATCTGTGGTTGTTGACGGTGCAACATCAAGTCCATTCATATATATATATATATATATATATATATATATATATATATATATATATATATATATATATATATATATATATATATATATATATATATATATATATATATATATATGTATATATATGTATATATATATATATATATATATATATATATATATATATATATATATATATATATATATATATATATATATATATATATATATATATATATATATATATATATATATATATATATATATATATATATATATATATATATATATATATATATATATATATATATATATATATATATATATATATATATATATATATATATATATATATATATATATATATATATATATATATATATATATATATATATATATATATATATATATATATATATATATATATACATATATATATATATATATATACTATATATATATATATATATATATATATATATATATATATATATATATATATATATATATATATATATATATATATATATATATATATATATATATATATATATATATATATATATATATATATATATATATATCGTTGTGAAAATTAACTGAACCAAACTTTTAAAGCTCAAAAATTAGTTTTGCTCAACATCTTTATTTTGACAAATACTATCATGGTCATTTTTGTAAATGCTGGGACCTCTCGGACTCTAGAGAAGCATATTGATGCAATTCGGCATTGAATCCACCAAACTGAATAGTCTTTGATTGTTTTGGGGTCTTTGTACCAGACTGAAATTGAATCGACTTCACCATGGTTGTACACTCCATTTCAAGAAAGTGTTGCTTACAAATGCACCACATATTATCAACTTCCAGGCTAATCCTGATAGTTCATTAGACTGTCATCGAAGAATTACATGGGTCCAGAGCTAGTTGAAAATACCAGCTTCATTAGGATATAAGTTATTAAGGTCTAGAATCAACTTTCTGCAATGAAGTTCAAAGTACTCTTGTGAGCACATTATCCCATCGACTAGGTGCACGTTACCAATGCCACAATAGCTGAAGACAGCCTAAAACATCTTGTTATGTGGGTGTATCACGATCTGATTGATATGGGGTATAACGAAGATTTTCATTTGGTAACCTCCCATCATGGTGACTTCTCTTTCCATGGATGAAGATCTAGCTTTCATCTCTTCATGAGCACAAGTCTTGTATTTCGACCTTCTTTTGTAACGTTTCGCTCTCAGTTTTGGTAAGATTTTTCGATCTATCTACAAAACATCTCTCTAAAGATGGATGAGCAAACTCCTATCCCTTTCTCCTTGTGTTTCCAGGATCTTTTGCATATTCTTATACGCAATAAGCATCACCTCTTGGCATAGCTTTCATCTTTCGACCGCAGTTACCTATGTGTTTTGGAGAAATAGATCTAATTTCTTTCTTAATTACAATCACACGACTTTCACTTACAGACTTAAGACCAAAAGTTAATGGCGTCTACTTTGTGCCAAGACTGTTACAAGATTAAGTAGTTGAATTTCAAATAAAGAAATGTCAGAATAGTATTTAAATATAGATTGTTATCCTCTCTACTTGGGTCTCGGATTTTCCCTGATTAAAAGAGCTATCGGAGAAAATGTCATTTACAAGAAATTCCTTAACTTTTCCCCTAACATTCACAAGCTGAGAAACGAGCGAGAAAGAGAGAGAGAAGAGAGATTTTTCTATGTGCATTATCTTCTTCTTCTTCTTCTTCTTCTTCTTCTTCTTCTTCTTCTTCTTCTTCTTCTTCTTCTTCTTCTTCTTCTTCTTCTTCTTCTTCTTCTTCTTCTTCTTCTTCTTCTTCTTCTTCTTCTTCTTCTTCTTCTTCTTCTTCTTCTTCTTCTTCTTCTTCTTCTTCTTCTTCATATTCTTCTTCGTCTTCTTGTCCTCTCTTTTTCTTCTTATTTTTATTATTATTATCATTATTATTATTATTATTATTATTATTATTATTATTATTATTATTATTATTATTATTATTATTATTATTATTATTATTATTATTATTATTATTATTATTATTATTATTATTATTATTATTTTTATTATTCTTTTTCTACTTCAGTTAACGAACAACTTCAAGGAAACATGCAAGTTTTTATTTATATCTTTTAATGAAAATATGCAGTATGAAAAGACAATTCCATGTGACCGTTTCATTCTTCATATAACACATTATATTTCTCAAATGGAGGCAGAGGACACTCAACTCCTTAATTTTATAGCAATCGATAGAGAAGAAAACTGTAGGCCAAAGAAGGAAACTAATTTATAATTCCTGGGTATATTTGCAGAAAGTTTCTTAAACAGTAAGCGATTTCTTCTATTAATCTAGTTTCACTTTATGATGCTAACATTTTACGTTTATCCTAACACATCTAATCATTTTTGTTTTGCTTTTTTTCACATCAGTTTCTTTACCTTCGATTATGTCAAAGCACAAACCGGATATTTTCTTTAATATGGCATTGTGTGAATGGCTACGCAAGAACACGTGCGAGCGTTCTTCGTCTTTTATATCTCATTGATAATTAATGAAAGAGGTGGAAATAACTTATTCTAATATTTAAAAAAGATAGACTGACTAACGGACGGACCGACTGAGTAAGCACGATGTCAACGTGGTTTACTTTACAAATCTCTCTGCCACCGTTTTCATTCGTATTTTTCCACTAAACAAATAATCGTCACTCTATTTCAGTTGAGGTTGACCCATTTGGAAAATGCACACGAATAATTCTTTTGACTCAGTCTTACTTAAATGGGAATAGTTAATATTTCACCTTTCATGATGACAAATGTTTAGTACTTTATTATATTTGTTTGGAGGTGATAGGAAGGTTCTCTCTCTCTCTCTCTCTCTCTCTCTCCTCTCTCTCTCTCTCTCTCTCTCTCTCTCTCTCTCTCTCTCTCTCTCTCTCTCTCTCTCTCTCTCTGCAAATAAGGAAATCTTAGAAAATTCTGACCTTCTCAATGATAATGTGGAAAAGCGATTGAATGATTTTAATAAGTATTTTGCTAAAATAAGTAAGTCCACATATGAAAAGTCCCAAGATAATAATGACTTGATTATTAATCAACCACTTAATTGCCAGCCTCCAGCTGAAAGAAATATTATCAATAATTTTAGACCGCACCCAATCGATTTAGTCACACTTATTCTTATCATAAAGAACTCAAACCAGCAAACTCTTGTGGTTCCGATGGGATACAACTTCGCTTCCTAATTGATTCATTGACAGTTACAATTTTTCCATTTTAGTCATTGTTAATACATCCATTGTTACAGGCATTTATCCTAACCTCTGGAAGCATCCCTATATCATCCCCGTTTTTAAGAGTGGAGATACTAATAATGTTGAAAATTATAGGCCAATCTCTCTTCTCAGCATCCTGTCTAAAATACTTGAGAAGGTAGTTGCCACCCAGTTGATAAATTTCTTTGAATCAAATTGTCTATTATGTGAGGAACAACACGGTTTTCAGCCTAAACTTTCGACCGAGACGGCCCTATTTAAAATTACTCCTGATAAAATTTATAGTAATATTGAAAATAAGAAAATATAACTTTTATTATTGTTAGATTTGTCTAAAGCATTTGACAATGTCCACCATCAAATTCTAATGACCAAACTTTCCAAAATTTACGTTGACTCGTTTTAGTTCGAAAATTATCTGAAAGATCCAATTCAATCATTTCGAATGGGTTAGATTCTCTCTTCTTCTTTAGATATCAGTTTTGGCGTTCCTCGGGGTTCAATTTTGGGTCCTCTGCTTTTCCTAATATATGTTAATGATTTACCTCAATTTATAAGAGATTGCCTACTTGTTATGTTTGCTGATGGTACCCAGATTATGCTTACTGGTGACACTGATAGAATTCCTGAAATCTTAAAAAGGGCTGAAGATAAATTAAACTGTGCCAAAAGTTATTTTAACAGTAATGGTCTTTTACTGAACGAAAATAAAACTAAATTCGTTATTTTTGGATCAAATCAATACCTGTCCAGCATTCCTGAGAACATCAGTATTAATTTCAACAATGTTTCACTCTTCCCATCTCGTAAGGTTAGAAATCTAGGAGTTGTTATGGACAGTACCATGACGTTTAATTTTCATATCGATGAACTACATAAAAAAGTGAACGGGACCCTTATTTACTTGAACAGAGTCTGTGAAAGATTCGAGCCTGATTGTAGGGTAATTGTAGTACAAACATTGATTTTAAGTATTCTCAACTACTGTCTGAGTGTTTGGGGTTCCACGACTAAGACCCAGATATTACGAGTGAAAAGGCTTCAGAATTTTGCCGCAAGAGTTGCCATAGGGGGGGTGCATAAATATGATCACGTGACCCCATCTTTGAGAGATTGGGTTGGCTGAGGATGGACATGAAGTTCATATATAATATCTGTCTTTTAGTTTTTAAAATAAATAACGGAATATTACCGGAATGGCTCCTCTCATTGCCAACAGTTAATCAAGTGTGTATCAATAACATCAACATGGCCCGAATAAGATTGGGAGTCGAATTAAATGCCAAAATGAAGCCACGAGTGAGGTTGGGGAATCTGTAATATGAACATAGTGGCATTCAGTTAGAATGCGTTCATTCCTAAGTATAGCAGATATAGGCTATAAGGCTGGATTCCTTTTAACCTTCTGTGGTGTAGGTGTATCGCCTTGACTTAGTAATCATAAGTCCTAGATTTGAGTCCCGGTCTGGGTAAAATATGATTCATGTTTTCACATATGTAATGTGCTTATTTGATCATTTCATGGCCCGAATGAGATTGGGAATCGAATTAAATGCTAAAATGAAGCCACGAGTGAGGTTGGGGAATCTGTAATATGAACATAGTGGCATTCAGTTAGAATGCGTTCATTCCTAAGTATAGCAGATATAAGCTATAAGGTTGGATTCCTTTTAACCTTCTGTGGTTTGGTGGTAGCGACTTGACTAAGTAATCATAAGTCCTAGGATCGAGTCCCGGTCGGGGTAAAATATGATTCATATATATATATATATATATATATATATATATATATATATATATATATATATATATATATATATATATATATATATATATATATATATATATATATATATATATATATATATATATATATATATATATATATATATATATATATATATATATATATATATATATATATATATATATATATATATATATATATATATATATATATATATATATATATATATATATATATATATATATATATATATATATATATATATATATATATATATATATACATACATACATACATACATACATATATATATATATATATATATATATATATATATATATATATATATATATATATATATATATATATATATATATATATATATATATATATATATATATATATATATATATATATATATATATATATATATATATATATATACATACATACATACATACATACATACATATATATATATATATATATATATATATATATATATATATATATATATATATATATATATATATATATATATATATATATATATATATATATATATATATATATATATATATATATATATATATATATATATATATATATATATATATATATATATATATATATATATATATATATATATATATATATATATATATATATATATATATATATATATATATATATATATATATATATATATATATATATATATATATATATATATATATATATATATATATATATATATATATATATATATATATATATATATATATATATATATATATATATATATATATATATATATATACATACATACATACATACATACATATATATATATATATATATATATATATATATATATATATATATATATATATATATATATATATATATATATATATATATATATATATATATATATATATATATATATATATATATATATATATATATATATATATATATATATATATATATATATATATATATATATATATGCATATATATATATATATATATATATATATATATATATATATATATATATATATATATATATATATATATATATATATATATATATATATATATATATATATATATATATATATATATATATATATATATATATATATATATATATATATATATATATATATATATATATATATATATATATATATATATATATATATATATATATATATATATATATATATATATATATATATATATATATATATATATATATATATATATATATATATATATATATATATATATATATATATATATATATATATATATATATATATATATATATATATATATATATATATATATATATATATATATATATATATATATATATATATATATATATATATATATATATATATATATATATATATATATATATATATATATATATATATATATATATATATATATATATATATATATATATATATATATATATATATATATATATATATATATATATATATATATATATATATATATATATATATATATATATATATATATATATATATATATATATATATATATATATATATATATATATATATATATATATATATATATATATATATATATATATATATATATATATATATATATATATATATATATATATATATATATATATATATATATATATATATATATATATATATATATATATATATATATATATATATATATATATATATATATATATATATATATATATATATATATATATATATATATATATATATATATATATATATATATATATATATATATATATATATATATATATATATATATATATATATATATATATATATATATATATATATATATATATATATATATATATATATATATATATATATATATATATATATATATATATATATATATATATATATATATATATATATATATATATATATATATATATATATATATATATATATATATATATATATATATATATATATATATATATATATATATATATATATATATATATATATATATATATATATATATATATATATATATATATATATATATATATATATATATATATATATATATATATATATATATATATATATATATATATATATATATATATATATATATATATATATATATATATATATATATATATATATATATATATATATATATATATATATATATATATATATATATATATATATATATATATATATATATATATATATATATATATATATATATATATATATATATATATATAGATATATAGATATATATATATATATATATATATATATATATATATATATATATATATATATATATATATATATATATATATATATATATATATATATATATATATATATATATATATATATATATATATATATATATATATATATATATATATATATATATATATATATATATATATATATATATATATATATATATATATATATATATATATATATATATATATATATATATATATATATATATATATATATATATATATATATATATATATATATATATATATATATATATATATATATATATATATATATATATATATATATATATATATATATATATATATATATATATATATATATTTATGTGTATATGTATATATATACATATATATATATATATATATATATATATATATATATATATATATATATATATATATATATATATATATATATATATATATATATATATATATATATATATATATATATATATATATATATATATATATATATATATATATATATATATATATATATATATATATATATATATATATATATATATATATATATATATATATATATATATATATATATATATATATATATATATATATATATATATATATATATATATATATATATATATATATATATATATATATATATATATATATATATATATATATATATATATATATATATATATATATATATATATATATATATATATATATATATATATATATATATATATATATATATATATATATATATATATATATATATATATATATATATATATATATATATATATATATATATATATATATATATATATATATATATATATATATATATATATATATATATATATATATATATATATATATATATATATATATATATATATATATATATATATATATATATATATATATATATATATATATATATATATATATATATATATATATATATATATATATATATATATATATATATATATATATATATATATATATATATATATATATATATATATATATATATATATATATATATATATATATATATATATATATATATATATATATATATATATATATATATATATATATATATATATATATATATATATATATATATATATATATATATATATATATATATATATATATATATATATATATATATATATATATATATATATATATATATATATATATATATATATATATATATATATATATATATATATATATATATATATATATATATATATATATATATATATATATATATATATATTGTGGTGAACACTCTAGTCCTTTACTGGCTCAAACTAAAGAACTAGGCAACATGTATCCGAGTCTCTGCTCCCTCTCTCAGAATCAATACACCTTGCATACTATTTTTTTTAGGGAGTCAAACAACTCAAAAATATTTTGAGGGCATCAGTGTTTATATCTTCTAGGAATAGCCCAGGAATCTTTTGTATGTAATGGACTGTAGTTAAATTTTAAGGGTCTGGTGAGCAAATAATTAATGAATTGTCTATGCTACTTACACTAGGCTACTGGGATAAAAATTACACATTCTACATAGAATATCATTTAAATGTAATAGAAAACAATTTATAATTGGCTTACAAAAATTAAGAATAAATAATATCTTGGATTATATCAAATGACACTTTGTCCTTCAAAAATATATTGTTGCAAATATAAAGAGGTATTTAGCAACATAAATGCCGCAAGGCTAAGGAAAACTTGAAATTATATAATATTTTCACAATAAACTACTGTAGCCTAGGCTTAGTGTTCCTTTCTAGACTACAAAACATAGAATCATCTACTGAGCCAGAATCACAATATTTGACACACTTATGTAGGCCACAAAATCAACAAGATCAATTTACTGAAAATATTAGTGACACCCAAAACAAAATGCAACAGAAGCATCCCAGCTCAAGCAGGATATGATAGCATTGAGGCCTAGTCTGGAGAAGATAGTCCAGGATAATCTATTGTTCATATGACATCCTAGGGTATTGTTTCTTTACCACATACACATACATATATCAGACGGTAATATTTACCATATATACATATATCAGACGGTATTATTTACCATATATACATATATCAGACAGTATACATCAACACTCTACAATATCACCTTTATTTTAACTTATTAAACTTATCTTGATAGGTGATGGGTAGATCTAAGCTGATATTTCTCAGTTTTAGTGATTTTTTTTTGGCCATGACTCTCTTTCTCAGAGCCGGGGAAAAAGTGAGGCATATTCTCCATCTGTAATCAAGAGTGTATCAGTGTTCAAAAGGGTTACAAATGACTTAAGAAATATTCCTAGATAACTTATTTATCATTACCTTACCAAGCTAGAAACTGTTAAATCTGCGTGCCCCCCTTACAATAAACTACTGAAATCTAAATAGTTTATAAATACAAAATATAGATTCATATAATATTCAGCGACGAAGTCATGATCAAAATATGAACAAAACAAGAACAATCAGCGTCTGCATACAAAATAAGTAGTATCCCCCCTTTTTTTTTAAATTAGATAATAAAAGCAATGGAGTCAGAATACAAAAATAGAAAATTGAATAAATATAAACAAGCAAATGTACATCTCCGAAACCATTTTATTTATATTCATTAGGATGGAGAAAGCACAACCAAAACTAAGGGTTCTCTGTTACGTCATACCTGTTGGCCTGAACTTTTCAGGACACTCTCCCCCAACAAAGGTTAGGTCATTAATGGAATACAGTGATGCACTGCTAATTCATCTAAAAATCATAAGTAAAAAAACATTGAAAATAGCATAAATAAATTTTCCAAACTTGCAATTATCAAACAACTACTAGTAGTATTTCAACTGAAAATAAACTAAAAAAAATCTTTTTCTATTAATACTTTTCGTTTTTCATTAGCACTGATTGCAGCCTTTCTAAGTGGCCTCTGCCTGAGAGGCAGTTCACTTTCTGTTTCTGAATCTGTAACAGGGATTTTCTCCTCAGCAGTAATTTCCAAAGGAACAATCTTAGTGAGTGAACGTTCATACAGTGCATATTTAACCATTACTTGACAACTTCTCACTTGCCCATCATGCCCATAAAATAGTTTAACTACGCGTCCCATGGGCCACAAATTACGGTGAGCATTGTCTAGATCTATCAGAACTATATCCCCAGTTATGAGAGGACATTCAATAAAATTTTCTTTATTACCATAATGTCTTTCTCTTAATGAAGTTAAATACAAATTGACCCATACTTTAGTAAACTTTTTCAATACTGCTGAAGGAACGGAGTACTGAACTCTAAGTTGGTCATTTTCTAAATAAGGAATGTCCCCATCCACAAACTCATTCAGAGGGGGTGCTACTACAATGTTTCTCCCATAAACCAGATGATTGGGAGTTAAGTATTCACTATCAGGAGAATCTGAAATGTACGTTAAAGGTCTGGATTTACAATAGTACATATCTCACACAAGACTGTTTGTAACTCAATAAAACTAAGTTTTTTATGACAGATAGACTTGTTCAAGGAGGTTTTTACTACCCCTATCAACGTTCATAAAATCCGCCCTTCCATGGCGAATGCTGGGTTATGAATTCCATTTAAGATACAAACCTTCCAAATGATCTAAAACCTCTGGTTCATCACTAATTCGTCTAAGAAAATTTTCACACCCTTGAAAATTTGTACCATGATCACTAATGATCATCTGTGGAACAGAATAGAATGCACAAAAACGTCTAAAAGCAAGAAGGAATTCAGAGGTGGTCAAAGTATGGAGAAGTTCTAAATGCACGGCTCGAGTGGCAGTGCAAGTAAATAAGCATACAAAGGCCTTTCTACGTATAGGTACTTCCTCATCAGGATCTTGTTCATAAATTTCATAAGCGCCGGTCATGTCGACACCAACACACTGGAATGGCCTACTAAATGTCACCCTTTCAGCAGGTAAGGGAGGTGCTGAGGGTAGTGTAAGAGGAACACGAAGCAATTTCCTATAATGCATGCAAGAATGAACGACAGTTTTGATGTGTCGTCTTGCTTGGGGTAACCAAAAATTTTATCTCAATTGCATAATGACAGTGTTAACACCAGCATGGTGATTTTTTTCATGACACTGTTGAATCAACAATTTAGTTAAGGCACTCTTTGGGGGTAGGAGCATAGGTCTTTTTATGCTATCTGACATTGATTCATTTTTCAAACGTCTACATGTCCTTATCAAGTTATTAGAATCTAGATATAAACCAAGTTGATTTACAAAATTGACTATGTCACTTGACACATGGTACGAATTACCATCACTTTAATACTGTAACAGTGTAGGATAATGCTCTTGCTGAGCAAACTTAACTAATAAATGTAATGGTGACAATGATACAGTAACTTTTCTCTTAAAACTCTGAACAAAATTTATCACAATCTGAATAATTCTTACATTCTTAGGTAGAGATGAATATCGAGATACGTCCAAACAGGGAACGACTGGTTTTACTGCTATTGGCTCAACTAAAAGTTCGCTAACAGCAACATTTTCTATCTCAAGGTCAGGTTGATGAGGATAGTCTGAGAGATTAGTAATCCAATCAGGACCAATCATCCATAAGCTAGAGTTACATAAATGACTGAAAGTGATTCCCCGTGTAAGTATATCTTCAGGGTTGTCTTTGGTGGGAACATAACTAATTTTCCAATTTCTCTCTCTGATCTCGCTAACGTGATTGCGCACATACACATCAGTACTTTTGTTATTATTAACCCATGATATGGACACTAGACTGTCTGACCATAAGGTGCAAGAAACAAACCCGAGACTACTAACTTGTGTTAAAGAGGAGGCAAATTTACTAGCAAAATTCAAGGCTGTGAGCTCCAGCTTAGGGATACTAAGTTCCTTGACAGGAGCTACTCTAGATTTTGATAATATCAAACACGATGTCTGAGATTCCAAACAAACTGAATAGGCAGTAAAACCATACGCTCTCTTGGAAGCATCTGAAAATACATGTAATTCACATATACCTGGTATAATTGCGAAGCGTGGAAAATCCAAATTAGGAGTCTTAGAAATATTTTTGCATATTTCATAAAACTCAACACACAACTCCCTTTCAAGAGGAGTGTCCCAAGAAAGTTTCAAACTCCATAGCTTTTGGATAAAAATCTTAGCTCTAATGATTAATGGATTATTAAATCCTAAAGGATCAAACAAGGAAGAAACCAATGATACCACCTTTCTTTTACTAAGACATTCATGCCTTGGTGAGCTCTTTGGTTCATTGAAAAAAAACATTACCCTGTTCAAGATACTGTTCAATCTGACTACTAGGTTTAACAGAGAGGACATCATTTACAATATTCCATTTTAAGCCAAGAACATTAACACTTTGCTCTGAGACATCTGCATCAATTGACGAGTTGAAACGAGAAACATTGCTAATCCATGTCTGAAGTGGCATATTTGCATCTAAAAGAATTTCATTAATAATGGGGTATTCATTAAACATTTGTTCTACAGAATTGTAGGTGCGGGAAAAGTTATCCAGCATAAAAATTAGGTATAAGATGTTCAGCCAAAGGATTGGTGTGAGTCTGTAAGTGATGAATAAGAGTACGTTGCAACAGGAATGGGCTACATGTTGCACCAAATAAAATTACTTTAAAACAATAAGTATCTACTTCCTGTAGGGTAGAGTCTCTAAACCAAAGAAATTTGGTAAAATCACGATGATTTTCATTAATTCCAATTCTGAGAAAGGCTTTCGAAATGTCTGATATATAAGCAAATGGATTATTTCGAAAACCTATTAGGTGATCCATGAGTTTGCTGGTCAATGATGGACCAGTAAGCAAACAAGAATTCAATGATAACTCTTCTAATGACTGACAGCTGGATACATTAAATACAATGCGTAGGGGAGTGGTAGAGGAATCTTTCCGAACTCCATGGTATGGAAGATAATGGCCATGTAACTGTTCATTTGCTGGCTCTATAAAATTGAGAGAAAGATAGTTAGAGAATATACAATTATATTGTTCAAACAGTTTTGGGTTGTGCTCCACGACACGTTTAAGAGACATGAGTTGTCCGAATGCTTTCTGATAGCCTAAAGATGGACGCAGCAAGTCTGACTTAAAAGGTAAATCTACAGAGTATTGATGTGTGTCTACATCATACTGTATACTGGAATCAAACTTCTCTAACGTCAATTTCTCCTCAGGAGAATAATTCTCAGGAACAATACCTATTGTATCCAGTTTCCATAGATTGGAAATCTGGTCAAACTCTGTTTCTATAACAGGTGTACATATACGCGCACATACTGTATGACACATATGCATAGACTGATCAGTGTGATCCACCAACTGAGAAGCCCACTGAGGTAACGGTCCAAAAATTATTGACCCAGCACTGCAGGAAAGTAGTTATATGTTAGCACACTTGTGTTGAGAACTGACAAACTTACTATAATTATCTGCCTCAATTATTAACCCAATACCTGCTACAACATCAGTCTTATAATCATCGGCAAGTTTAATGTTGTGAGATCGTAACATGTTGGCAACCCTAACAAGACCTGGGGTATGTATGCAAGTGTTTACACTGTCGTGGGTGAGTGCTCGAAGTGTCACACGGGCACGACCCAACCGAACTTGAACTTTTACTACATCGCAATACAAATGTTTAACTTCACTATCAAAAGGAGTAACCGATAAAGCAACTTGATCTATAACAGGTAATTTAAGTTCATCAGCAAGATCTCTCTGAATGAAAGTGCGTTGTGAGCCTGTCAAGAAAACCACGCGTGATTCTTCACAAACCACCACCAGACAGTTGCATGGTTGCTGTAGGTAGTGCAGTAGCTAACAATGAATGAGAAGAATTTGTGTTGAGAGTATGTACAGTTGTATCAGTTAAACAAGCTTGAGCATTTGAGTTAGGTTCGGAAACAGATACAGTATCTACATTTTGTGATGCTCGAGTCGAGGTAGGTATGTGTGTATTTCTTTCAAACATGGAAGACCCTGATTTGCTCCCTACCATTGCATTGGAACTCAAATTACTATTTGCATTAAAACCAGGTGAAATTGAAGTTACAGGCCGTGCAGGATTTTGTGGTTTTTGACAAAGATTAATGAACATAAAAGTATGATGAGTATTTGAGGTACAATTACGACATTCAAATTTTCTACTACAATCACTGGCTCTGTGTCCAGATTTTAAACAAATAAAACTAAAGTTAACCACTCTTACTCGATTTCGTCTACTGTCAAAAGTTGGATAATCTGTACAGTGTTTAGAACTGTGATTTTTGCCACAAAAAACACAAGAAACATTTTGGTTTGATGTACCAGACTGTGTATTTATAGCAACAGACTTAACTGATTGTTCAGGATTGCACAACTTAGTATGTTGACTCTTTTTTTGCTTTTTGTAATGACTTATTTTTCTCATTAGACTGTGGATCAGATTCAACTACAACCTTGGAAACAACCTCAGTTTTGCGGCTACCACTTTGAGGTTGCATTTTACACAATTCCATAAGCTCTATTATCTCTGAAAGTCCATCTGACAACTGCTCATATGTAAATTTTGTGCACTTACAGTGATTTGCCAATGCACGGTAAGTTTCTCCCGGCAATTTACTAACTAGAGTTTCTAAAAAGAATTTATTATCAGTACACTGAGGTTCCAAATTTTCCAACTGTAGAACTAATTTTTCATATGCTAATTTAAACTCTAGAAGGTCGTCATGTTGATGACGTGGTACTGGCAAATTCTGTATTTCTCTTGCAAGCTGCGTAACCAATCTGTCTGATCTACCAAACGATTTTTTCAAAAGTTGTACTGCAGCTTTATAATTAGCATGTGCTACAGGAATACCTTCAATAGTTTTAAAGGCTCTACCCAATAAATGTGAGCGTAAAGTAGTAAACTTGACTACATCATCCAAATCAATACGAGTATCAACCGAAGAGCTAAATATGTCCCAAAATGCTGACCACTTTGAGACATCACCATCAAATTTTGGGATTTCTATGGGTGAAAGCTTAGGCGTTGCAAGCGAGTTCACTGGAGAAGTACGAGGGGGTATAGGTACAATGCTCACACTGGACTTGTCATCTTTAAGTTGTGAAACTTGGTTTAAGGGTTTAAATGCTTCACGTATAAGATGACGAAAATCTTGACTAGCTGACAAATATAATGATGTGTCATCTATAATGTATACTTCATATTTACACCAAATATCTAAATAGAGGTCATATTGCGTTTTAAGCTCAAAGTATGCTAATTGTAAAGAAGAAATTGACACATTATGGTCACTAACAATACTTGTGACAGAAGTGACAGCATCATTTAGCATTTCAGTTTGACAAGTAAATATGTTGTTACTTCTGACTCGCAAGTCAGGGGTACTATCAATTACCAAAGGATCAGTATCTGTTTGTGACATATTGAGTAGCTTAGGTACACAAATTCAAATTTATCAATCAAATATATGCAACACAAATAACACAAAACTACAATAAGCACAAAAATTCACAATGTATATGAATTTTATGCTTGAACCAACAAGATTCCATGTGGTAATGCTAACTTTCAGAGTGCCTAACGATAAGAGGCAAGCAGATTATAGTTGTGTTGATGTAATACCGTCTGATGGCCAAACAAAAATATACCAACATAGGCAGTAGCAGTGTAAGACAAAGACCAAGATCATAAAATAACAAATAGGAAAATACACTTTAATACTGAAATAAATCAGTGAACCAGAACATCCGGTTCGAAGGACCAGAAAAAATTGTAAGTATAGTGTGGTGAACACTCTAGTCCTTTACTGGCTCAAACTAAAGAACTAGGCAACATGCATCCGAGACTCTGCTCCCTCTCTCAGAATCAATACACCTTGCATACTATTTTTTTTAGGAAGTCAAACAACTCAAAATTATTTTGAGGGCATCAGGTTTTAAATCTTCTAGGAATAGCCCAGGAATCTTTAGTATGTAATGGACTGTATTTAAATTTTAAGGGTCTGGTGAGCATATAATAAATGAATAGTCTATGCTACTTACACTAAGCTACTGGGATAAAAATTACAAATTATATATAAAATATCATATAATGTAATAGAAAACAATTTATAATTGGCATACAAAAATTAAAATAAATAATAACTTGGATTATATCAAATGACACTTTGTCCTTCAAAAATGTATTGTTGCAAATATAAAGAGGTATTTAACAACAAAAATGCAGCAAGGCTAAGGACAACTTGAAATTATATAATATTTTCACAATAAACCACTGTAGCCTAGGCTTAGTGCTCCTTTCTAGACTACAAAACATAGAATCATCTACTGAGCCAAAATCACAATATTTGACACACTTATGTAGGCCACAAAATCAACAAGATCAAATGTCACAGATTACTGAAAATATTAGTGACACCCAAAACAAAATGCAACAGAAGCATCCCAGCTCAAGCAGGATAGGATAGCATTGAGGCCTAGTCTGGAGAAGATAGGCCAGGATAATCTATTGTTCATATGACAGCCTAGGGTATTGTTTCTTTACCACATACACATACATATATCAGACGGTAATCTTTACCATATATACATATATCAGACGGTATTATTTACCATATATACATATATCAGACGGTATACATAAACACTCTACCATATCACCTTTATTTTAACTTATTAAACTTATCTTGATAGGTGATGGGTAGATCTAAGCTGGTATTTCACAGTTTTAATGAATTTTTTTGGCCATGACTCTCTTTCTCAGAGCTGGGGAAAAAAGTGAGGAAAATTCTCCATCTGTAATCAAGAGTGTATCAGTGTTCAAAAGGGTTACAAATGACTTAAGAAATACTCCTAGATAACTTATTTATCATTACCTTACCAAGCTAGAAACTGTTAAATCTGCGTGCCTCCATTATAGTAAACTACTGAAATCTAAACAGTTTATAAATACAAAATATAGATACATATAATATTCAGTGAGAAAGTCATGATCAAAATACGAACAAAACAAAACAAAAATCAGCGTCTGCATACAAAGTAAGTAGTATCCCTTTTTTTTATAAAAACAAAAATAGATAATAAGAGCAAAGGAGTCAGATTACAAAAAAAGAAAATTGAATAAATATAAACAAGCAAATGTACATCTCCGAAACCATTTTATTTATGTCATTGGGATGGAGAAGGCACAAACAAAACTAAGGGTTCTCTGTGATGTCATACCTGTTGGCCTGAACTTTTCAGGATATATATATATATATATATATATATATATATATATATATATATATATATATATATATATATATATATATATATATATATATATATATATATATATATATATATATATATATATATATATATATATATATATATATATATATATATATATATATATATATATATATATATATATATATATATATATATATATATATATATATATATATATATATATATATATATATATATATATATATATATATATATATATATATATATATATATATATATATATATATATATATATATATATATATATATATATATATATATATATATATATATATATATATATATATGTATATATATGTATATATATATATATATATATATATATATATATATATATATATATATATATATATATATATATATATATATATATATATATATATATATATATATATATATATATATATATATATATATATATATATATTTA
>JAXCGZ010016345.1:10000-12500 GCA_037179515.1 Halocaridina rubra
ACAAAGTAGGGGAGAGAACAGAGCCCTGTGGAACACCACTGGTAACGGAGAAAGGGCTAGATGTCACGCCATCAAAACGTTCAGGAAGAAAATTGGAAATCAGAGAACAGAAAGAAGTGGTAAAGCCATAGGGAGGGAGTTTGGCCAACAAAGCCTTGTGCCAGACTCTCTCAAAAGCCTTAGAGATATTAAAGGTGACAACAAAGGATTCCCCATAGTTCCTCAGATAAGATGACCATACATGAGTAAGATAGGACAGGAGATCACCAGTGGATCTTGCCTTGTGGAAACTGTACTGGTGATCGGAGATAAGTGAGTTAGATTCAAGGCGTTTCAAAATGTGAGTATTGAGCAAAGTTTCAAAAGCATTAGCAATAGAGGAGGTAAGGGCAATAGGTCGGTAGTTTGAAGGAATAAAGCGGTCACCTTTCTTAGGAATAGGTTGAACTAAAGCATGTTCCAAGATGAAGGATAGATACTGGTTGACAGAATGAGACAAAAATGACGGCAATGCTCGGGATCCAGTTCATCTGCAAGCTCCTTAGGAACCTTGCAGGGATACCATTGGGACCAGATGCCTTGTTCATCTTTAGAGAGCAAAGAACCTTATGGACTTTGCGTGAAGCATGGATAAGGGAGGGCATAGGGTTAGAGAGGGGTAAAGACTGAGGAACAGGTGCATTGAAAACGCTTATAGAAGAGTTGGCAGAAAAATGAGAGCTAAAGAGAGTGGCTTTGTCAGTGGCAGAGCAAGCTACAGAACCATCAGAACTAATGAGAGGGGGAAAGCTTGAGTTACAGAAGTTATTGGAGAGGTTTTTAGCTAAGAACCAGAAGCATTTGTCAGTGGGAGAGGAGTATAGGCTCAACTTTCCTTCTCATAAAGGAAGCCTTAGACCTTCGAATCGGAGCAGTACAGTGATTCCTAGCTACAATAGAAGCAGAGCGAGTTAAATCGGAATGAGAGGTTTGGTAAGATCGATCTGCCTGATTCCAGGCCTGGATAGCCGTGGAGCAGGCATGGTCAAACCAAGGTTTAGGGGGAGAGAGAGTTTTTGTAGAAGAGGGGATGTACGCCTCCATTCCCGCGATCATAATCTCGGCAACTTTTAGAGCTACCTGATCAAGGTTGTGGGACCGAAAGCAGTAGTCATCCCATGGGAAGTCAAAGAGGAAGTTACGCAAATTTTCATGTTGGGTATGGTCAAAGTGCCAAAGGCGGTGCTGAGTAGGAGGGATTGGTGGAGGGGGAGCAAAGATGGAAGAGACTGAGATCAAAAAGTGGTCAGATTTACCAAAAGGGGAAAGCACAGAATAAGAGTAGCTTGAAGGGTTAGAAGTAAAAAATAGGTCAAGAGTGTTTGCTGCATGTTGGTGACGATCAGGGACACAAGTAAGATGTTTGATAATTTGCTCCAGATCGTGAGTAATAGAGAAAGCATGGGGCCTCACTTCCTCCCACATCAGTGTGAGAGGAATGAAGCCACTCACTGTGGTGTACATTGAAGGCTCCAATGTAGAGAACTTTGGCATGTGGGTGAGAAGATAGCAAGGACCCATGGCACAAGGACAGATATTCAGAGAAAGACAAAAACTCGGTGGAGTATGGAGAACAGTAGCAGAAGCAAAGGAAGATAGTGGTAGTGGAGAGATAGACTTTTAGCCAGAGAACATCAAAGTCGGGAGATTCAAGGTCCATGAGTCTTGCAGTAGGAGTGTTAATGTTGCAGTAGTCACAGACCCCAACCTTTGGAACGAAAACGAGTATACAGAATATAATGAGAGATTTGAAATGGGTCAGTGGAAGCATGTAT
This sequence comes from Halocaridina rubra, assembly GCA_037179515.1. Lineage (NCBI taxonomy): Eukaryota > Metazoa > Arthropoda > Malacostraca > Decapoda > Atyidae > Halocaridina > Halocaridina rubra. Next base: position 11,815 of record JAXCGZ010016345.1, read on the forward strand.
AGACAGTTGGGTCTCAGATAGGAGGAGGAGGTTAGGGAGGAAAGTACTCAAGTGCTGTTCCACAGACAAAAGATTAGAGTTCAGTCCACGAATTATAGAATAGTGAAGAGTGAAAGAAGGAGATCTATTGGGAGGTGCAAGGTTCAGGGCAGAACCATTACTACCACCATGTGTGTCTGCCCTGAAGCCAATAGTGGAGTCAACACGATCCTCGAAGATTCTTCGCACCCCTCTATGCCGGGTACTGGGGACCGTTAGCTGTGGACCTTCCATAAATAATAATAAATGTGAGGAAAAATGAGAGAAAAAGAGACAGATGTGGGGAATGTTGTGACTTGTCATATGTAATGGAATAGCAAAGAGATATGTATTGAATACGCCAGAATATTCAGTGCAGATGTAGGTATGAGGAAAGAATCGTCCTGAAAGAAGACTCAAACTGGAACTGTCTGGACCAGTCCTAATTGCATCCTAATACCTTCAGTCGTAGTCTTTCAACGGGCGGCTGGTGCCATGGCCAACCTACTAAGCACACACATACACACACACACACACACACACACACAAATATATATATATATATATATATATATATATATATATATATATATATATTATATATATATATATATATATATATATATATATATATATATATATATATATACAAGAGAAGTAGTTCTTAA
>JAXCGZ010016345.1:17500-22241 GCA_037179515.1 Halocaridina rubra
CTAATATATTGATAGAGTTAAGAGGGTAAATTTCATTAGTTTCGAAGACAATAAGGTTATCAGGAGGAGAAGATAAAGAGATAGACAGAAACGTGTCTTGGAGGCATTGAATTTAACTAAATTTTGAGTGCCCCACTCAGATACTCTCTGGAAATCGGAGTTAAAAGTAGAAGAAAGAGTGATACGAGATTGATTACGAGTAACAGATGAGAGTTTGTGAAAAAAAGGCAGAGGAAAAGTGAAGGGTAGAATCATCAGCAAAGGCATGAAGAAGAGAGGAAGATGGGGATTGTAAAAGATCATTGATGAAGAGAAGGAAGAGAGTAGGTTAAAGAACAGAGCCCTGTGTAACACCACTGGTAATAGAGAAAGGGCTAGATGTCGCGCCATCAACAAGTACAGATATAAAACGGTCAGTAAGAAAACTGGACATCAGAGAACAAAAAGAAGTGGTAAAGCTATAGGCAGGGAGTTTGGCCAACAGAGCCTTGTGCCAGGCTCTGTCAAAAGTCTTAGAGATATCAAGGGCGACGACAAAGGATTACCCATAGTTCCTCAGAGAAGATGACCATACATGAGTAAGATAGGACAGGAGATCACCAGTGGATCTTGCCTTGGGGAAGCCATACTGATGATCGGAGATAAGTGAGTTAGATTCAAGGCGTTTCAAGAAGTGAGAATTGATAAAAGTTTCAAAAACTTTAGCAATAGAGGACGCTAGGGCAATAGTTCGATAGTTAGAAGGAATAGAGCGGTCACCCTTCTTAGGAACAGGTTGAACTAGAGCATGCTTCCAAGATGAAGGATAGATACTGGTTGACAGAATGAGGCAAAAAAGATGGCATAGCACAGGAGCCAGTTCATCTGCAAACTCCTTAAGGAACATTGCAGGGATACCATCGAGACCAGATACCTTGTTCGTCTTTAGCGAGCGAAGAACCTTATGAACTTTGCGTGAAGCAAGGATAAGGTAGGGCTTAGGGTTAGAGAGGGGTAAAGACTGAGGAACAAGTGCGTTGGAATATTTTCTAGAAGAGTTGGCAGAAAAATGAAAGCCAAAGAGTGTGGCTTTGTCATTGGCAGAGCAAGCTATAGAACCATCAGAACTAATGAGAATGGGGAAAGGTTGAATTACAGAAGTTTTTGGAAAGGTTTTTGGCTAAGGACCAGAAGCATTTGTCAGTGGGAGAGGAGTATAGGTCATCAACTTTCCTTCTCATAAAGGAAGCCTTAGACCTATAAATCTGAGCAGTAAAGCGATTCCTAGCTACAATAAAAGCAGAGCGAGTTAAATCGGAACGAGAGGCTTGGTAAGATCGGTGAGCCGAAATCCTAGCCTGGATAGCCATGGAGCAGGCACGGTCAAACCAAGGTTTAGGGGGAGAGAAAGTCTTTGTAGAAGAAGGGATGTACGCATCCATTCCCGCGATCATGATCTCGGCAACTTTCAGAGCTACCTGATCAGGGTTGTTTGACCGAAAGCAGTAGTCATCCCATGGGAAGTTAAAGAGAAAGTTGCGTAAATTTTCATGTTGGGTACGCTCGAAGTGCCAAAGGCGGCGCTGAGTAAGAGGGATTGGTGGAGGGGGAGAGAAAATAGGAGAGACTGAGATCATAGAGTGGTCAGATTTACCAAAAGGGGAAAGCACAGAATAAGAGTAGCTTGAAGGGATAGAAGTAAAAAATAGGTCAAGAGTGTTTGCTGCATGTTCATGACGATCAGGAACGCGAGTAGGATGTTTGATAATTTGCTCCAGATCGTGAGTACTAGAGAAAGCAAGGACCTTACTTCCTCCCACATCAGTGTGAGAAGAATGAAGCCACTCACTGTGGTGTACATTTAAGTCTCCAATGTAGAGAACTTCTGCATGTGGGTGAGAAGATAGCAAGGATTCATGGCACGAGGACAGATATTCAAAGAGAGACACAAACTCGGTGGAGTTTGGAGAACAGTAGCAGAAGCAAAGGAAGATAGTGGTAGTGGAGAGATAGACTTTTAGCCAGAGAACATCAAAGTCAGGAGATTCAAGGTCCATGAACCTCGCAGCATTAGTGTTAATGTTGCAGTATGCACAGACCCCACCTTTGGAGCGAAAACGAGTATACAGATTATAGTGAGAGATTTGAAATGGGTCAGTGGAAGCATGTGTAGACAGTTGGGTTTCAGATAGGAGGAGGAAGTTAGGGAGGAAAGAGCCCAGTGCTGTTCCACAGACGAAAGATTAGAGTTCAGCCCACGAATGTTAGAATAGTGAAGAGTGAAAGAAGCAGATCTATTGGGAGGTGCAAGGTTCAGGGCAGAACCATTTCTACCACCAGGCGTATCTGCCCTGAAGCCAATAGTGGAGTCAACGCGATCCCCGGAGATTCTTCGCACCCCTCTATGCCGGGTACTGGGAGCCATTAGCTGTGCACCTTCCATAAATAACAAAATTGTGGGGAAAAAAGAAAGAAAAAGAGACAGATGTGGGGAATGTTGTTACTTATGAAATGTAATGGAATAGCAAGAGATGTGTAATGAATACTCCAGAATATTCAGTGTAGCTGTAGGCATGAAGAAAGAAACGTCCTGAAGGATGACTCAGCCTGGAACTGTCTGGACCAGTTCTAGTTGCATCCTAATATCTTCAGTCATAGTCTTTCAACGGGCGGCTATTGCCATGGCCAACCTTAATCGAAGGCAGTCAGACTCATTAATGACCCTTCTCTTACTTCCAGTCTAGATTCTCTTTCTTTTTGCAGTAAGATATCATCCCTTTCTCATTTCTGTCACTACTTCTACCATCCCTGCTCTGGTGAGTTGGCGAGTTGCATCCCTCCCCCACTGCCGCGGACGCTTAGCACTCGTCAAGCGGCTTCGTCTAACAGGTACAGTGTGGAGATTAGTAGCTCATGGATTGGTCGGTGCAGCGACTATTTCTTCCATCTACCTCCATACTCTGGAACTCTCTTCCTCCTTCTGTCTTTCATAATTCTTATAACCTATCTTCCTCAAAAAAAAAAAAAAAGGATCTATTGTCATCTCAGGGGCTAATCCTGCCATAGATCTAGGTTCTCAGTACTTCGTCTGTTCTTTCAGCCTATCCTTTTCCTATTGTGTATCATTACCTCATCTCTGCCTTGTCCTTAACCTTTTATTTTTCTTTGTCTTAATATTTTTTTTAGTGTCTTGGCCAATACTGATGAGGGCAATTTTCTTACATGTCCCGGTGTCACACTCATATATATATATATATATATATATATATATATATATATATATATATATATATATATATATATATATTTATACTTATATATATATATATATATATATATATATATATATATATATATATATATATATATATATATATATATATATATATATATATATATATATATATATATATATATATATATATATATATATATATATATATATATATATATATATATATATATATATATATATATATATATATATATATATATATATATATATATATATATATATATATATATATATATATATATATATATATATATATATATATATATATATATATATATATATATATATATATATACATATATATATATATACATATATATATATATATATATATATATATATATATATATATATATATATATATATATATATATATATATATATATATATATATATATACATATATATATATAAATATATATATATATATATATATATATATATATATATATATATATATATATATATATATATATATATATATATATATATATATATATATATATATATATATATATATATATATATATATATATATATATATATATATATATATATATATATATATATATATATATATATATATATATATATATATATATATAGTAATCTTCAGAGTTATCTACATATACCTTTGAAGATGAGTAATAAATAAATACACTCGAAAGTACTAAGGATTTCAAAATTTTCAATTTCCCTACGTTGCCATAAGCATCCATATATATATATATATATATATATATATATATATATATATATATATATATATATATATATATATATATATATATATATATATATATATATATATATATTTACACACACGCACATGAATATGCTTTGAATTTCATTGGTGCCTATAAGAAAAGAGATGAAGAAGTAAATGTAAAAGTCAAATCAAGAACGAAGCTGAGTAATGTGTGCAAAAGGAAGGAACGCATTCAGTAGATGTTCCCAAACAAAACCTTGTTCTATTAAACAGCAGAGAGCTCAAGAAAACCTCCATACACTCCCTCTGTATATTAATGGATTAATCAGTGGGTAGTGGGATAGAACTCTCGTCAAGTGGCTATTTTTAATGTCTTACTTCCCATACACAGTTGTATGAATGAAATGAGGTCAACTATGAAGGAAAAATGAAAAACCTGAGCGCTAAGATCTCGCGGTTTGAAGATGAACTAACATACAGACTGAAAGATCTCAGCACTTCGTCGTTTCATTTTTTTCCTTCGTAGCTAACCTTTAATCATCTATGTATCACGTTTTCGTTTTTTCCGCAACAGATAGATACAGATACATTTTTTGTATATATGAATATTATACAAAGACGTCTATGGTAAGTAGTTTTCATATTTATTCTAAAATAACTAAAAAGTAAAAGCGTTTTCCAATATAATTTGTGTCATCATTTTCTTTCGAGATTAATCCAATAAGTTTCATATCTACAGTTGTTTTTGTTGTGTGTGT
>JAXCGZ010016346.1:5000-22207 GCA_037179515.1 Halocaridina rubra
ATAGTGATCATCTTTGAACCTGCTTCTGTGTTTGTTCTGTGAATAAAGAGCTCACTGCTCTGTCTTGTGTTGGTTCCCCTTATATCCCTGACTGTTTTTAAATCAAATAGCCAGCTAGGATAATGATGGTCCAAAATTTTGAATACAAAAACATAAATAGCATAAGCGACCTTATTTTCTGCCCGCAGCCACCCAAGTTTATTGAGAGCTGGTGTGATGTGGTCATATTTTCTTATTCCTCCCAGGGCAACTCGAGCTGCAAAATTAATAAGCTTCTGTATTCTGTTTATCTGAGTCTTAGTGGTAGCTCCCCAAACAGTTGTGCAGTAATTAATGTGACTTAGGGCTAGAGATTCAACAACAGTTATTCGAGTGGTAGTCTCAAAATTGTCTTTTATACGTGATAAGTACATTAATGTTCCTGTAACCTGTTTGCATACTTTATCTATGTGGGAATCAAACAACATGTGGTTATCAAAGTGAATTCCTAGGTTTTTGACTGTTTTGCTAGGTGTGATAATATTGTCGCAAAAATTAATTGTTGCGTTTTCTGGAATTTGTGCTATGTGGAACCTTGAACCAATAAATATGCACTGTGTTTTACTTTCGTTAATTAACAGCCCAATTTCTTGGAAATAGGTTTTAATTTTTTACAGAGTGTTTTCTGCTCTTAAAGTTAGCTCTGGGAGATTATTAATATCACCACTAAGGAGTATATTGTACGACTAGACAGTCAGAAATGAAAGAAGATAGATCATTTACGTAAATGGAGAAGAGGATAGGACCAAGTACTGATCCCTGTGGAACACTAAATGATAAATTTTTTGGCACAGAGATAATGTTGTTAAGACGTATAGACTGTTTATGATTAGATAAATATTCGCTAAACCAGCTTGGATCAATATTTAAGTTAGTACATTTACTTAAAATAATTTCATGGTTTACACTGTCGAAGGCTTTTGATAAGTCTAATAAAATTAGCAAAGATATTTTTTCATATCTATGTTATTATATATACTATTCGTAACTTTAAGCAGTGCAATTTCCGTCGAGAGTTTTGGTCTGAAACCATGTTGGCTAATCGTTAGTAGTCTATTTGATTCTAAATATGACATAAGTTGGCATGCAACAATTTTTTCTAATATTTTAGAGAAAATGGGTAGCAGGGAAATGGGACGATAGTTTGTCACATCTCTGTCCCCCTTTTTATGGAGAGGTATTACATGTGATATTTTTCAAGAGTCAGGAAACTTTTTAGTAACAATGGAAGTGTTCATAATAGTTAGAATATAAGATGCAATCATGGGTAGAGCATCTTTGATGAACTGAAATGGTATACCATCTGAACCATAAGAGCCAGAGTTTTTTAGGCTCTTTATGGTAAGAATTAGGGTAAAACAATCGATAGGATTTATCTTGAAGTACTCTCTTGTGTTTTCATTGGAAGAATTGTCATTTAAGCAATTACTCATATTCACTGAGTTGATGTTTTCTTGAGTTTTTTCATATGTATTTTTGCCAACGTTATCAAAATAGTTATTAAAGTTATCTGCTTTGTCTTTCAACTCCGTAATATTTTCATAACTTTCTGAGGTACTCTTTTCATTTGGTATCATGCTTCTTATCACTTTCCATGTTGCTGCTGTATCATGTCTAGAGTCATTAAATTGTTTTTTGTAAAAGTCTTTTTTACTTACACTGATGAGAGATCTGACACGTTTCTTTTCTGTTTTATAACGTTCTCGGAGAGTCATATCATATCTATTCATTTTTAGCTCTTTTTGTATTTGATTTCTGATTTGCATTGCCTCTTTGACGTCATTGGTTAGCCAGGGGGCTGAGGGGCGGGTTATTTTTCTTGTTACAATGGGTGCACAACTATCTAAGCATTCAAGGAAGACTTTTGTTAAAATCTCAACCTGCAAATTCACATTTAATTCAAATCCCATGCTATATAGGCATAAATAAAAATCAAATAAATACACAAACATATGCGAAAACATGAATTATATTTTCCCATGGCTGAACTCTAACCTTAGACATATGATTAGTGTACCAGGGTACTACTAACTGCACCAACAAAGGTCTAAAAAAGAAGCGAACCTCACAGCTAAGAGTTGTGCTAGGGAATGAATGCATTCTTTCTGAATGCATATCTTGTTGAACAACTTCTTCCCAACCTCATTCGTGGCTTCGTTTTCACATTTAATTAAAATTTCATGCTATATAAATATCAATAATAATAAAATAAACACATTAAAAAATATGTGAAAACATGAATCATGTTGTTTTCTCTGGCCGGGACTCGAACCTAAGACACATGATTAGTGTGCTAGGGCACTACCAACTGCTCCACCGAAGGTCTAAAAGAAGAAGCAATCCTCACAAATAAGTGTTGTGCTGGGAAATGAAATCATTCTTTCTCCATTTTTTTTTTATATTACAACAATTACTTGTGAGGTTTGCTTCTACTTTTACATATTCATGGGTGCAGTTGGTAGCACATTGGCACACTAATCTAGTGTCTTAGATTCAATTCCCGGTCAGGAGCAAAACATGATTTACGTTTTCACATATGTTAATGCGTTTATTTGATTATTATTTGTGCCAATATAACAAGGGATTTGAATTTAATGCAGAAACGAGGCCACAATTAAGGTTGGGAAGAAGCTGTAATACTAATAAAATGCATTCAGAAAAAATGAGTTCATTCCCTAGCACAAAAGTTAGTTGTGAGGTTTGCTTCTTCTTTTAGATCTTCGGTGGTTTAGTTGGTAGTGCCTTTGTACAGTAACCATGTGTCTTAGGTTCCAGTCCTGGGGCAAAATATGATTCATGTTTTCGCGACCACACACACACACACATATACATACATACATACATATATATATATATATATATATATATATATATATATATATATATATATATATATATATATATATATATATATATATATATATATATATATATATATATATATATATATATATATATATATATATATATATATATAACCAAAGAGCACATTGACTTAGTAATCATAAGTCCAAGGTTCGAGTCCCGGTCGGGGTAAAAGAATGATTCATATATATATATATATATATATATATATATATATATATATATATATATATATATATATATATATATATATATATATATATGTTGTTGTTACTGTTGTTCCGGCTTTACGTCAAGGACCCTCTTTTAATACCAAGGGCTAGGGCGGCTGCCTTCTTGCGAAGGACTTCTGGCAAATGTCCATGCCCTTGCTAACCTCAGACCGTGACGGGACGTGAACCCTCGACCTGACTCTTCAAAGTCGAAGACGCTACCGCTTGAGCCACGGTGACTATATATATATATATATATATATATATATATATATATATATATATATATATATATATATATATATATATATATATATATATATATATATATATATATATATATATATATATATATATATATATATATATATATATATATATATATTTATATATATATATATATATATATATATATATATATATATATATATATATATATATATATATATATATATATGTGTGTGTGTGTGTGTGTGTGTGTGTGTGTGTGTGTGTGTGTGCGTTAACGTATAATCAAATGTATACAGGTATAAATATATATATATATATATATATATATATATATATATATATATATATATATATGTGTGTGTGTGTGTGTGTGTGTGTGTGTGTGTGTGTGTGTGTGTGTGTGTGTGTGTGTGTGTGTGTGTGTGTGATTACCTAATTGTGTTTACGGGAAAGAGCCCAAAGCTCGTATCTTCCCGTCTCCTGATCGGTTCCATTTTAGACTTAGTGATACTTATCATACCTGTCCTTAAAACTAGGGATTGAGATAGCATTAACTACCTCCTCGCTTAGAGAATTCCAATTATCAACTACTCTTACACTGAAAAAGTATTTCCTTACATCCTGCGAAGAAGTTTTCTTACGAAGCTTCAAACTATGACCTCTAGTTCTAGAGCCAGCCATATCAAAATATCGATCCCTATCCACTCTATCATAACCATGAAGGAATTTAAAGACTGTCACCATATCCCCCCTCACTCTTCTAGCTTCGAGTGATGGTAAGTCTAATTCCCTCAGCCTCTCATCATAACTGAGATTGCGTATTTCTGGCACCAGTTTCATGGCATGTCTTTGAACTTTTTCAAGTTTAGCTATGTGCTTTTTCAAGTGCGGATTCCAAAAGGGGGCTGCATATTCGAGTTTTGGCCTCACATAGGTTACATAAATATTTCTGAACATTTCCTTGTCCATGTGCCTGAAGGCTACCCTTACATTTGATAAGAATGCATATGCTGCCCTTACTATGCCATTTATATGTATTTCTGGAGACAAATCAGCCAGTATGTTTACTCCTAGATCTCTCTCATTTTCTGTCTCTTGAAGTTGTACTCCAGCCACCGAGTAGTCAAGCTTGGGCCTTCTTGCACTTGTACCCATTCTCATTACCTTACATTTTGAAGTATTGAATTTCATTAGCCACTTTTCTGACCACTCATGCAGATTATTTAGATCCTCCTGAAGTTCTCTACCATTGTTCTCGTGTTTTACTTTCTTAACAATCTTTGCATCATCTGCAAACATATTCATGAATGAATTTACAGACTCTGGTAGGTCATTTACATATACAAGGAACAAAAGTGGCCCTAAAACTGAACCCTGTGGAACTCCACTACTAGCTCAGACACTGAGTGTCTTACTCTAACCCTCTGTTCCCTTCCTTCTAAGTAAGTTTTTTATCCATTCCAAAACATTTCCACCTATTCTAGCCATTGATTGCAGCTTCCTAATAAGTCTCCCATGTGGAACAGTGTCAAATGCTTTCTGGAAGTCTAGGAATATGCAATCTGCCCAGCCCTCTCTTTCCTGTAAGATTTGGCTTACCTCATCATAAAATTCTAATAAGTTTGTTACTGTTGATCTACCTTCTCTGAAGCCATGTTGCCTCACTGACAAAAAGTTGAAGGATTCCAAGTGAAGAGAGATATGTTTCCTTAGTAGTTTCTCCATAACTTTGCAAACTAAGCTGGTCAAGGAAACTGGTCTATAGTTCAGAGCCGTAGCCCTCCTTCCCTTTTTGAAGATAGGTATCACATTTGCTTGTTTCCAGCATCTTGGAATCTCCCCTGACTCCAGTGACTTTTTAAATATGATACTTAGTGCCACTGATATTGAGTTTGCGCATTTTTTAAGCACATGAGGGGATATGTCATCAGGACCTGTAGCTTTATGAACATCTAAATCCATCAGCGCTTTGCATACCTCTGTGGCTGTAAGGTTGATGTTCTCTAATACCGGCCCTTGAGCTTCTATCACTGCAATCTGAGGGGGTGGGGTATTTTCTACTGTAAATACTGACTGAAACTCCTTGTTCAATTCTTTGCAGATCTCTTCATCCGTCTCAGTGATGCTTCCATCCACTCTCTTTAGCCTTAAAACCTGTTCTTTTACCTTCAGTTTTCCTCTGATAAAGCTGTGGAAAAGCTTGGGATTTTCTTTAGCCTTCCTGGTGATGTCCCTCTCATAGTCTCTCTCTGCCTCTCTCCTTTTACTTAGGTAGTCATTTCTTGCTCTTTTGTAGGCTTGCCAGGCATTTATGTTTTTTCTCCTCCAATACCTTTTCTAGCATTTGTCTCTCCACTCCTTAGCTCTTTTACACCCATTATCAAACCATTTCTCTCTGGCATGAATTACACCTACTTTGGTGACAGATATGCAGCAATCAACTATCTTCCCATATTTCTCACAAAAGATGTCATACATTTCTTGTACAGATTTGTTGTAAAATAAGGTTCTCCAGCCAATATATATATATATATATATATATATATATATATATATATATATATATATATATATATATATATATATATATATATATATATATATATATGGTAAATAATTGCGTACCTACATATATATATATATATATATATATATATATATATATATATATATATATATATATATATATATATATATATATATATATATATATATATATATATATATATATATATATATATATATATATATATATATATATATATATATATATATATATATATATATATACATATATATGTATATATATTATCAAATAAGCACATTACATATGTGAAAACATGGTTCATTCTTTACCCCGACCGGGACTCGAACCTAGGACTTATGATTACTAAGTCAAGGCACTACCACTACACCACAGAAGGTTAAAAGGAATCCAACCTTATAGCTTATATCTGCTATACTTAGGAATGAATGCATTCTAACTGAATGCCACTATGTTCATATTACAGATTCCCCAACCTCACTCGTGGCTTCATTTTAGCATTTAATTCAATTCCCAATCTCATTCGGGCCATGAAATTCTCAAATAAGCACATTACATATGTGAAAAAATGAATCATTTTTTACCCCGACCGGGACTCGAACCTAGGACTTATGATTACTAAGTCAAGGCGCTACCACTACACCACAGAAGGTTAAAAGGAATCCAACCTTATATCTTATATCTGCTATACTTAGGAATGAACGCATTCTAACTGAATGCCACTATGTTCATATTACAGATTCCCCAACCTCACTCGTGGCTTCGTTTTAGCATTTAATTCAATTCCCAATCTCATTCGGGCCATGAAATTATCAAATAAGCACATTACATATGTGAAAACATGAATCTTTTTTTTTTTTTACCCCGACCGGGACTCGAACCTAGGACTTATGATTACTAAGTCAAGGCGCTACCACTACACCACAGAATTTTAAAAGGAATCCAACCTTATACCTTATATCTGCTATACTTGGAATGAACGCATTCTAACTGAATGCGACTATGTTCATATTATAGATTCCCCAACCTCACTCGTGGCTTCATTTTAGCATTTAATTCATTTCCCAATCTCATTCGGGCCATGAAATTATCAAATAAGCACATTACATATGTGAAAACATGAATCATTTTTAACCCCGACCGGGACTCGAACCTAGGACTTATGATTACTAAGTCAAGGCGCTACCACTACACCGCAGAAGGTTAAAAGGAATCCAACCTTATAGCTTATATCTGCTATACTTAGGAATGAACGCATTCTAACTGAATGCCACTATGTTTATATTATAGATTCCCCAACCTCACTCGTGGCTTCATTTTAGCATTTAATTCAATTCCCAATCTCATTCGGGCCATGAAATTCTCAAATAAGCACATTACATATGTGAAAACATGAATCATTATTTACCCCAACCGGAACTCGAACCTAGGACTTATGATTACTAAGTCAAGGCGCTACCACTACACCACAGAAGGCTAAAAGGAATCCAACCTTATAACTTATATTTGCTATATTTAGGAATGAACGCATTCTAACTGAATTCCACTATGTTCTTATTACAGATTCCCCAACCTCACTCGTGGCTTCATTTTAGCATTTAATTCAATTCCCAATCTCTCGGTCGGGGTATAAAATGATTCATGTTTTAACATATGTAATGTGCTTATTTGATAATTTCATGGCCCGAATGAGATTGGGAATTGAATTAAATGCTAAAATGAAGCCACGAGAGAGCTTGGGGAATCTGTAATATGAACATAGTGGCATTCAGTTAGAATGCGTTCATTCCTAAGTATAGCAGATATAAGATATAAGGTTGGATTCCTTTTAACAATCTGTGGTGTAGTGGTAGCGCCTTGACTTAGTAATCATAAGTCCTAGGTTCGAGTCCCGGTCGGGGTAAAAAATGATTCATGTTTTCACATATGTAATGTGCTTATTTGATAATTTCATGGCCCGAATGAGATTGGGAATTGAATTAAATGCTAAAATGAAGTCACGAGTGAGGTTGGGGAATCTGTAGTATGAACATAGTGGCATTCAGTTAGAATGCGTTCATTCCTAAGTATAGCAGATATAAGTTATAAGGTTGGATTCCTTTTAACCTTCTGTGGTGCAGTGGTAGCGCCTTGACTTAGTAATCATAAGTCCTAGGTTCGAGTCCCAGTCGGGGTAAAAAATGATTCATGTTTTCACATATGTAATGTGCTTATTTGATAATTTCATGGCCCGAATGAGATTGGGAATTGAATTAAATGCTAAAATGAAGCCACGAGTGAGGTTGGGGAATCTGTAATATGAACATAGTGGCATTCAGTTAGAATGCGTTCATTCCTAAGTATAGCAGATATAAGCTATAAGGTTGGATTCCTTTTAACCTTCTGTGGTGTAGTGGTAGCGCCTTGACTTAGTAATCATAAGTCCTAGGTTCGAGTCCCGGTCGGGGTAAAGGGAATTTGAGCTCTTGTTAAATTTGTCTGCCTGAGTAGGGAGGGGGTTTGGCTGCCCTCAACATTTCAGCAAATGTAGGTTTGGGTGTTTTCTTTGCTTTTCTAATCTCAGCCTGTTTGTCTTGTTTCCTCTGTTTTCTTTTAGGACACCCTGCAGCGAGTGTGGAGTGCTCACCCGAGCAATTAATGCATTTTTTTTATCCTACTTGTGCATTTGTTTTCATTCCATCTATGCCCTTCCTGGGCACATTCTGAACAGATTGTAGTTTCTTTCTTACACTCCTTAGTACTGTGGTCGAAACTATAACATTTCATGCAAGTATTTATGTGGACATAAATTTCCTCTCCGATATTATTTTCATGAATTCTTATGTTGAATAGAAGGAGCCCCTGGTTTCTGACTGATTTGGCCATGCTTATGCTTTGGAAGTGTATCTTTAGCAGATACTTGTTGTTAGGAATTCTGATTATCGCTTCTACTCTATTACCCTGGTTATTTTTTCAATTTCAGCTTTTATTTCGTCATCATTGTGTTGAGTTATGTACTGATCAATACCAAGGATGACTACTGTTCTTTGAGCATTTAGTTCGGGAGGCATAGTGATGTCAAATTTATTTTGGTTAAAGATGGCTATAACTTCTGGTGTATTAAGTTTCTCTAGGACCTCATCAGCAAGGTCAAGGGCAAAGCCAGACTGGACGCTTATTACCTTATAAATTATGATGCTACTTAAGCCCAGACATGAAAATACATCATTCCGACGTTTGGCAGGATCCCCAGAGGGATCACGGTCCTTAATCCGGGCTCGGCCCATTATTTATACATTTAGAATAGATACAGCTTCAATGCCACGATAGATAGTGATCACGAATATTTCGTTAATTTAGAATGGTTTTAAGAAACAAAAAACGAAAAAGAAAATATTATAGCTTAATTTATCGAGTTGTATGTATATTGGTAAAACCGAGTGGAAAATTCCAGGTAAAAAATGACCGCGTGGAAAATCTTTACAAGTGATAATGATCTATATAATCAGGTAATTAAGTAATTTAAAAAAAAGGATAATAATTACCCACTGGTTCCCAAACAAGATTATTCACAAGATTTTAAATCTAGATTAACGAACCATTAGGTTAAAATTAACGTAGTTTTATCAAAGATTTAGGTATAATTCCAAATTGCATAAAAAAATATGCAATTGAAAACGAAACCAGCTTATAGAGAATTGGTTTGAATCTACATTCAAACGTAAGATAGTAGTAGGAACAGATTTTAGTGCTTAGGATTGGGTGGGGAAAGGATAGAAAACTACAAGGCGATTACTATGATATATGGGGACAGTGGACGGTGTTAATTCACCTGGGGCGGAGTTCTTGCCTCTGTGCTGCTGGCTTAACCTACCAACAATACCCGCCCGCAGCTCACAGCAAGCTCAATGCAGAAGCTGCAACCACCCGGCAGGTAAACACAGGGTAGTCATAGCCAGTAAGGTAAGAATAACAAGTGTAATTAGTGACTTGTAATCATGTCTTTGTGCTATCAGAGCTACTAAGAGCTACTGCCAGACATGCAAGGTCACTAATGAAAGGGTCTGTATATTAGCAGGGCTATTGACAGACATGTGTGTATGTCAACTAAGTCTCAATGAATGTCACTTACAGTCTAATGCAGTGACGAGTGAGTGAGTAAGGTGATTGAGTGATATGCTGAGTCATGAGGATAACACAGGGAATGGTATATGCTTTTTAAGGCCTCATTTGTTCGGTTATGGCGAATTTTATACAAAATTCCACACGTCTTGGACAGTTTTGAGCAGACAGAGTGAACATGATATTTCCAACTTAAATTTTTATCAATAATTACTCCCAAAAATTTCTTACAAGCAACTCTTTTAACTTCATACCCATTCATATTAACTTGACCAATATTGTGTACTACAGATCTATTTTGAAATAAGATATAGTCAGTTTTGGAAACATTTAGCTTCAATTGAGACCCAGTTGTTAATTTTTTCTAGTTCACTATTTTAAACAGAATGCAGGTGGTCAAGATTATTATCATGCAAGAGAAGGTTGGTGTCATCTGCATAAAGAATATATTTGAATTTATTACTGGCATTGGAAATATCATTTATATAAACTAAAAATAACAGTGGGCCCAGTATTGATCCCTGTGGTACTCCCCTCTCAATAGTTTGCAACAAAGATGCTTTCCCATTACAATATACAGCTTGTTTTCTATTTTTTAAGTAGCTCTTAAATAACTGTAATGGTGTTCCCCTAATACCCACACAATTTAGTTTTTCTATTAGTATATCATGGTCTAATGAGTCAAATGCTTTGGACAAGTCTAGGAAAACCCCTGCAACAAAGCTTTTATTTTCCAAGTTTTGATAAACATCACTTGTAAAGTTCATTATTGCTTTTCAGTGGTCTTATTATTACGGAATCCATATTGATTTTCAGATAATAAGTTGAACTTTTCAAGGAATTCTTTAAGTCTATGAACAATCGCTTTTTCAAACACTTTACTTAAGGATGGTAAGATTGATATAGGTCTATAGTTATTTTCATCATCTTCATTGCCTGACATAAATATAGGTTGGGGAATTTATAATATGAACATAGTGGCATTCAGATAGAATGAGTTCATTCCTAAGTATAGCAGATATAAGCTATAAAGTCTGATTTCTTTTAACCTCCTGTGCTGTAGTTGGTAGCCCCTTGACTTAGCAATTATAAGTCCTAAGTTCAAGTCCCGGTCGGGGTAAAAATTATTTATGTTTTCACATATGTAATGTGCTTATTTGGTTATTCTTGGTCTCGAATGAGATTGAGAGTTGAATTAAATGCAAAAATGAAGCCACGAGTGATGTTGGGGAATCTGTAATATGAACATAGTGGCCTTCAGATAGAATGTTTTCATTCCTAAGTATAGCAGATATAAGCTATAAGGTCTGAATCCTTTTAATCTTCTGAGGTGTAGTTGGTAGCGCCTTGACTTAGTAATTATAAGTCCTAGGTTCAAGTCCTGAACGGGGTATAAAATGATTCATGTTTTCACAAATGTACTGTGCTTATTTGGTTATTCTTGGTCCCAAATGAGATTGGGAGTTGAATTAAATGCGAAAATGAAGCCACGAGTGATGTTGGGGAATCTTTAATATGAACATAGTGGCGTTCAGATAGAATGCATTCATTTCTAAGTATAGCAGAAATAAGCTATAAGGTCTGATTCCTTTTAACCTTCTGTGGTGTAGTTGGTAGCACCTTGACTTAGTAATTATAATTCCTAGGTTCAAGTCCCGGTTGGAGTAAAAAATTATAGATGTTTTCACATATGTAGTGTGCTTATTTGGTTATTCTTGGTCCCGAATGAGTTTGGGATTTGAATTAAATGCGAAAATGAAACCACAAGTGAGGTTGGGGAATCTGTAATATGAACATAGTGGCATTCAGATAGAATGTGTTCATTCCTAAGTATAGCAGATATAATCTATAAGGTTTGATTCCTTTTAATCTTCTGAGGTGTAGTTGGTAGCGCCTTGACTTAGTAATTATAAGTCATAAGTTCAAGTCCGGACGGGGTATAAAATGACTCATGTTTTCACAAATGTAATGTGCTTATTTGGTTATTCTTGGTCCCAAATGAGATTGGGAGTTGAATTAAACGCGAAAATGAAGCCACGAGTGAGGTTGGGGAATCTGTAATATGAACATAGTCGCATTCAGATAGAATGCGTACATTCCTAAGTATAACAGATATAAGCTACATCGTCTGATTCCTTTTAAACTTCTGTGGTGTAGTTGGTAGCGCCTTGACTTAGTTAATATAAGTCCTAGGTTAAAGTCCCGGTCGGGGTAAAGAATTATTCATGTTTTCACATATGTAATGTACTTATTTGGTTGTTCTTGGTCCCGAATGAGATTGGGAGTTGAATTAACTGCGAAAATGAAGCCACGAGTGATGTTGGGGAATCTGTAATATGAACATAGTGGCATTCAGATAGAATGCATTCATTTCTAAGTATAGCAGATATAAGCTATAAGGTCTGATTCCTTTTAACCTTCTGTGGTGTAGTTGGTAGCACCTTGACTTAGTAATTATAATTTCTTGGTTCAAGTCCCGGTTGGGGTAAAAAATTATTCATGTTTTCACATATGTAATGTGCTTATTTGGTTATTCTTGGTCCCGAATGAGTTTGGGATTTGAATTAAATGCTAAAATGAAGCCACAAGTGAAGTTTGGGAGTCTGTAATATGAACATAGTGGCATTCAGATAGAATGCGTTCATTCCTAAGCATAGCAGATATAAGCTATAATGTCTGATTCCTTTTAACCTTCTGTGGTGTCGTTTGTAGCTCCTTGACTTAGTAATGCATTCTCATACTTATCTTTTAATAAAACAAAACAGTAGCCTGACCTTAATTTGGACATAATGATGCACCAATACTGTGTTAATTATTATTCAACAGCTGCCTGATTTTGCCCAGTAAATAAATGCTGTTTGAGTTTTTTTTTAAATAAAGTTATGCCAGTTATTCTTTTTAAATCTTCGGGGAATGAGTCCAACATTTTGGGCCAAAACAGTGAATAGAAAATTTGTACAAGCTTGTTCTCGGCCGTGGACATATCAAATTTATATTGTTACCTCTGGTTCCATGGTTGTGTTAAATAAATCTAAATAATTTTCTGTTATAATTGTTATCATTAACATCACTATGTATAATAATAAGACAGAAATATTGTATCAAGTAATTAAATTTAAGCAAGTTTAGCTCCTTGAATAAAGAGGAAGTTGAGTCATATTTTCCACTATATGTAATAGTTCTGATCAGTTTTTCTGAGTTACAAATACATCCCTTACATCCCTTACAATTGACGGCCAAGTACAACCCCAGATGGACAAACAGTATATAATATGAGGTTAGGTTAGGATGGGATAGAATTGGTAGGGGAAGAACAGTGACGGCGTCGAGTGAACTCGTTCTTATGTTCTTATGTTCTTTTGTCGTTCTGCATTTTGATTCGAGATCTTTTTCTTTTCTGTTGTCATTTTGGATATTCTTTTGGGGATTGCTCCCAATGGAGACTGAGTTGGACGTTTTTTTCTTGGCCTGAGAAGATTGTTCTTCTTTTGGTTCGATTTGTTCTTTCATCCTCTATTCTTCTTCTTCTCTCGCTACTTCTACAGTTGCAGATACAGCTTCTTTTGCTGCAGTCAAATTAGGATTGTTGGGTATACTTTTAGGAAGACTAATCCTTGGTATACCATTCAGTTCGTAAATTTCATTTACTCTGTCTTCAAATGACCCAGGATTGATGGAATCCATCATCTGGCCATAAACCATGGCACTAATTATCACTGTTGTCATGTTGTCAGCATTGATCGGGAATTTGAGTTCTTGTTAAATTTGTCTGCCCGAGTAGGGAGGGGGTTTGGCTGCCCCCAACATTTCAGCAAATGTAGGTTTGGGTGTTTTCTTTGCTTTTCTAATCTCAGCCTGTTTGTCTTGTTTCCTCTGTTTTCTTTTAGGACACCCTGCAGCGAGTGTGGAGTGCTCACCCGAGCAATTAATGCATTTTTTTTATCCTACTTGTGCATTTGTTTTCATTCCATCTATGCCCTTCCTGGGCACATTCTGAACAGATTGTAGTTTCTTTCTTACACTCCTTAGTAGTGTGGTCGAAACTATAACATTTCATGCAAGTATTTATGTGGACATAAATTTCCTCTCCAATATTATTTTCATGAATTCTTATGTTGAATAGAAGGAGCCCCTGGTTTCTGACTGATTTGGCCATGCTTATGCTTTGGAAGCGTATCTTTAGCAGATACTTGTTGTTAGGAATTCTGATTATCGCTTCTACTCTATTACCCTGGTTATTTTTTCAATTTCAGCTTTTATTTCGTCATCATTGTGTTGAGTTATGTACTGATCAATACCAAGGATGACTACTGTTCTTTGAGCATTTAGTTCGGGAGGCATAGTGATGTCAAATTTATTTTGGTTAAAGATGGCTATAACTTCTGGTGTATTAAGTTTCTCTAGGACCTCATCAGCAAGGTCAAGGGCAAAGCCAGACTGGACGCTTATTACCTTATAAATTATGATGCTACTTAAGCCCAGACATGAAAATACATCATTCCGACGTTTGGCAGGATCCCCAGAGGGATCACGGTCCTTAATCCGGGCTCGGCCCATTATTTATACATTTAGAATAGATACAGCTTCAATGCCACGATAGATAGTGATCACGAATATTTCGTTAATTTAGAATGGTTTTAAGAAACAAAAAACGAAAAAGAAAATATTATAGCTTAATTTATCGAGTTGTATGTATATTGGTAAAACCGAGTGGAAAATTCCAGGTAAAAAATGACCGCGTGGAAAATCTTTACAAGTGATAATGATCTATATAATCAGGTAATTAAGTAATTTAAAAAAAAGGATAATAATTACCCACTGGTTCCCAAACAAGATTATTCACAAGATTTTAAACCTAGATTAACGAACCATTAGGTTAAAATTAACGTAGTTTTATCAAAGATTTAGGTATAATTCCAAATTGCATAAAAAAAATATGCAATTGAAAACGAAACCAGCTTATAGAGAATTGGTTTGAATCTACATTCAAACGTAAGATAGTAATAGGAACAGATTTTAGTGCTTAGGATTGGGTGGGGAAAGGATAGAAAACTACAAGGCGATTACTATGATAAGAACATAAGAACATAAGAATAGAGGACACTGCAACATGCCTACTGGCACACGCGAGGCAGCTCCATTTTTGAATTGTATTTTCAGCATGTCTAACCTATTCTATTCTACTCTACTTATTTATTCTATTTTTCTTTTTATGATTTTTCTAATAAGCACTAACCTATTCATACCCACCCTACCTCTGTCATATGTCTATCTAATCTACATTTGAAGGTGTCTAAGGTATTGGCATTTACTATCATACTAGGAAGCTTGTTCCATGCATCAGCTACTCTATTACCAAACCAATTTTTACCAATTTCCCTTCTGAACCTAAATTTATCAAGCTTAAATCCATTATTTCGAGTTCTGGTTTGATCATGAATTTTTAAAACTTTATTAATATCTCCCTTGTTAATCCCTTTAAACCATTTATACACTTCAATCATATCCCCCCTAACTCTTCGCCTCTCTAGAGAATGTAGATTAAGTTTTTTTAATCTGTCCTCATATGGTAGATTTCTGATATTGTGTATCATCTTGGTCATTCTTCGCTGCACTCTCTCCAAGGATTCAATTTCCATTCTATAATAGGGTGACCAGAATTGCACAGCATAATCTAAATGGGGCCTAACTAATGCAAGATAGAGCTGCAAAATAACTTTTTCCGTCCTATTGCTGACGCTTCTTGAGATAAATCCTAAAATTCTGTTTGCTTTATTTCTGACTGCTGATATATGGGGACAGTGGACGGTGTTAATTCACCTGGGGCGGAGTTCTTGCCTCTGTGCTGCTGGCTTAACCTACCAACAATACCTGCCCGCAGCTCACAGCAAGCTCAATGCAGAAGCTGCAACCACCCGGCAGGTAAACACAGGGTAGTCATAGCCAGTAAGGTAAGAATAACAAGTGTAATTAGTGACTTGTAATCATGTCTTTGTGCTATCAGAGCTACTAAGAGCTACTGCCAGACATGCAAGGTCACTAATGAAAGGGTCTGTATATTAGCAGGGCTATTGACAGACATGTGTGTATGTCAACTAAGTCTCAATGAATGTCACTTACAGTCTAATGCAGTGATGAGTGAGTGAGTAAGGTGATTGAGTGATATGCTGAGTCATGAGGATACCACAGGGAATGGTATATGCTTTTTAAGGCCTCATTTGTTCGGTTATGGCGAATTTTATACAAAATTCCACACGTCTTGGACAGTTTTGAGCAGACAGAGTGAACATGATATTTCCAACTTAAATTTTTATCAATAATTACTCCCAAAAATTTCTTACAAGCAACTCTTTTAACTTCATACCCATTCATATTAACTTGACCAATATTGTGTACTACAGATCTATTTTGAAATAAGATATAGTCAGTTTTGGAAACATTTAGCTTCAATTGAGACCCAGTTGTTAATTTTTTCTAGTTCACTATTTTAAACAGAATGCAGGTGGTCAAGATTATTATCATGCAAGAGAAGGTTGGTGTCATCTGCATAAAGAATATATTTGAATTTATTACTGGCATTGGAAATATCATTTATATAAACTAAAAATAACAGTGGGCCCAGTATTGATCCCTGTGGTACTCCCCTCTCAATAGTTTGCAACAAAGATGCTTTCCCATTACAATATACAGCTTGTTTTCTATTTTTTAAGTAGCTCTTAAATAACTGTAATGGTGTTCCCCTAATACCCACACAATTTAGTTTTTCTATTAGTATATCATGGTCTAATGAGTCAAATGCTTTGGACAATTCTAGGAAAACCCCTGCAACAAAGCTTTTATTTTCCAAGTTTTGATAAACATCACTTGTAAAGTTCATTATTGCTTTTCAGTGGTCTTATTATTACGGAATCCATATTGATTTTCAGATAATAAGTTGAACTTTTCAAGGAATTCTTTAAGTCTATGAACAATCGCTTTTTCAAACACTTTACTTAAGGATGGTAAGATTGATATAGGTCTATAGTTATTTTCATCATCTTCATTGCCTGACATAAATATAGGTTGGGGAATTTATAATATGAACATAGTGGCATTCAGATAGAATGAGTTCATTCCTAAGTATAGCAGATATAAGCTATAAAGTCTGATTTCTTTTAACCTCCTGTGCTGTAGTTGGTAGCCCCTTGACTTAGCAATTATAAGTCCTAAGTTCA
>JAXCGZ010016347.1:0-12500 GCA_037179515.1 Halocaridina rubra
TTATGTTCTTAAGTTGTACTCCTGCCACCGAGTAGTCAAACTTGGGCATTCTTGCACTTGTACCCATTCTCATTACCTTACATTTTGAAGTATTGAATTTCATTAGCCACTTTTCTGACCACTCATGCAGACTATTTGGATCTTCCTGAAGGTCTCTACCATTGTTCTCGTATCTTACTTTCGTCACAATCTTTGCATAATCCGCAAACATATTCATGAATGAATTTACAGACTCTGGTAGGTCATTTACATATACAGGGAACAAAAGTGGCCCTAAAACTGAACACTGTAAAACTTCGCTACTAACTCTTCTCCATTCAGACACTGAGTGTCTTACTCTAACCCTCTGTTCCCTTCCTTCTAAGTAAGCTTTTATCCATTCCAAGACATTTCCACCTACTCTAGTCATTGCTTGCAGCTTCTTATTAAGTCTCCCGTGTGGGACAGTGTCAAACGCTTTCTGGAAGTCTAGGAATGTGCAATCTGCCCAGCCCTCTATATCCTGTAAGATTCGACTTACCTCATCATGAAATTCTAATAAGTTTGTTACTGTTGATCTACTTTCTCTGAAGCCAAGTTGCCTCACTGACAAAAAGTTGAAGGATTCCAAGTGAAGAGAGACATGTTTCCTTGGTGGTTTCTCCATAACTTTGAAAACTATGCTGGTAAAGGAAACTGGTCTGTTGTTTAGAACCGTATCCCTCTTTTCCTTTTAGAAGATAGGTATTACTTTCGCTTGTTTCGAGCGTCTTGGAATCTCCCCTGATTCCAGCGACTTTTTAAAATGATACTTATTGCCACTGATATTGAGTTTGTGTATTTTTTTAGTATATGAGGAGATATATCATCAAGACCTGTAGCTCTATGAACATCTATCTCCTTCAGCGCTTTGCATACCTCTGTGGCTGAAAGGTTGATGTTCTCTAATACCGGCCCATGAGCTTCTATCTCTGCAATCTGAGGGGGTGGGGTATTGTCTACTGTAAATACTGACTGTAAATCCTTGTTCAATTCATTGCAGATCTCTTCATCCGTCTCAGTGATGCTTCCATCAGCTCTCTTAAGCCTTAAAATCTGTGTTTACCTAATTGTATTTACAAAAATTGTGTTTACGGGAAAGAGCCCAAAGCTCGTATCTTCCCGTCTCCTGATCGGTTCCATTTTATGCTTAGTGATACTCATCATACCTGTCCTTAAAACTATGGATTGAGATAGCATTCGCTCATTTTGAGGAAATAATAATGCTAGCAAAAGACTACAACATAGACATCCTCTGTGTAAGTGAAACTTGGCTTCCTCCTACAAATGAAAATAAATATGTGAATATCCCAGAGTTTAAAATATTTCGCAATGACCATGGCCGAGGGGTTTGTATTTATGTTAGAAATTATCTTAGTGCATCAGAAATAACCACAGGTTTAGAAAAAACTGAGGAGCTCGAAGATTTGTGGATAACTGTGCAGTATCAGAAACTTCCATCTTTCATTGTAGGGTGTGTTTACCGTCACCCTAAAGCACCTACCAGTTCATTCAATCATCTGCTAGAAACATTTAGAAATATCTGTGTGCGTCATAAACCCATATACATACTTGGTGATTTTAATGATGACTTGCTCTCAGCAGATAAAAAAATGAAAAGGGTGGTCAACACTGTGAAGTTAACACAAATAGTGACAAAACCGTCCCGCATAACCCCTAATTCTAGGACTCTTATAGATCTGATAATAACAAATAAAGTGGAAAGTATACCCTATTGGGACGTAGTTCCCTGCCCAATTGCAGACCACGAGCTGAACATTGCTATGCTAAACATAAATAAGCCGAAAAGGAAGCCTCTCCTCAAGACATTCCGGTGTCTAAAAAATTACTCCCCTGATATCTTTTGTGAAACATTAATCAACAACACAAATGCACTTAATAGAATTAAATACACATATAACGTCGATTTGCAGGTTGAGATTTTAACAAAAGTCTTCCTTGAATGCTTAGATAGTTGTGCACCCATTGTAACAAGAAAAATAACCCGCCCCTAAGCCCCCTGGCTAACTAATGACATCAAAGAGGCAATGCAAATCAGAAATCAAATACAAAAAGAGCTAAAAATGAATAGATATGATATGACTCTCCTAGAACGTTATAAAACAGAAAAGAAACGTGTCAGATCTCTCATCAGTGTAAGTAAAAAAGACTTTTACAAAAAACAATTTAATGACTCTAGACATGATACAGCAGCAACATGGAAAGTGATAAGAAGCATGATACCAAATGAAAAGAGTACCTCAGAAAGTTATGAAAATATTACGGAGTTGAAAGACAAAGCAGATAACTTTAATAACTATTTTGCTAACGTTGGCAAAAATACATATGAAAAACTCAAGAATACATCAACTCAGTGAATATGAGTAATTGCTTAAATGACAATTCTTCCAATGAAAACACAAGAGAGTACTTCAAGATAAATCCTATAGATTGTGCTACCCTAATTCTTACCATAAAGAGCCTAAGAAACTCTGGCTCTTATGGTTCAGATGATATACCATTTCAGTTCATCAAAGATGCTCTACCCATGATTGCATCCTATATTCTAACTATTATGAACACTTCCATTGTCACTAAAAAGTTTCCTGACTCTTGGAAAATATCACATGTAATACCTCTGCATAAAAAGGGGGACAGAGAAGATGTGACAAACTATCGTCCCATTTCCCTGCTACCCATTTTCTCTAAAATATTAGAAAAAATTGTTGCATGCCAACTTATGTCATATTTAGAATCAAATAGACTACTAACGATTAGCCAACATGGTTTCAGACCAAAACTCTCGACGGAAACTGCACTGCTTAAAGTTACGAATAGTATATATAATAATATAGATATGAAAAAAATATCTTTGCTAATTTCATTAGACTTATCAAAAGCCTTCGACAGTGTAAACCATGGTTTAGCGAGTATCTATCTAATCGTAAACAGTCCATACGTCTTAACAACATTATCTCTGTGCCAAAAAATGTATCATTTGGTGTTCCACAGGGATCAGTACTTGGTCCTATCCTCTTCTCCATTTACGTAAATGATCTATCTTCTTTCATTTCTGACTGTCTAGTCGTACAATATGCAGATGACACTCAACTACTCCTTAGTGGTGATATTAATAATCTCCCAGAGCTAACTTTAAGAGCAGAAAACACTCTGTCAAAAATTAAAACCTATTTCCAAGAAATTGGGCTGTTAATTAACGAAAGTAAAACACAGTGCATATTTATTGGTTCAAGGTTCCACATAGCACAAATTCCAGAAAACACAACAATTAATTTTGGCGTCAATATTATCACACCTAGCAAAACAGTCAAAAACCTAAGAATTCACTTTGATAACCACATGTTGTTTGATTCCCACATAGATAAAGTATGCAAAAAGGTTATAGGAACATTAATGTACTTATCATGTATAAAAGACAATTTTGAGACTACCACTCGAATAACTGTTGTTGAATCTCTAGCCCTAAGTCACATTAATTACTGCACAACTGTTTGGGGAGCTACCACTAAGACTCAGATAAACAGAATACAGAAGCTTATTAATTTTGCAGCTCGAGTTGCCCTGGGAGGAATAAGAAAATATGACCACATCACACCAGCTCTCAATAAACTTGGGTGGCTGCGGACAGAAAATAAGGTCGCTTATGCTATTTATATTTTTGTATTCAAAATTTTGGACCATCATTATCCTAGCTGGCTATTTGATTTAAAAACAGTCAGGGATATTAGGGGAACCAACACAAGACAGAGCAGTGAGCTCTTTATTCACAGAATAAACACAGAAGCAGGTTCAAAGATGATCATTATCAAAGGGCCAACACTCTGGAATAATATTCAAGAGCATCTAAAAAATGCATCCTCCTTTACAGCTTTCAAAGGCAAACTATATAGTTTTCTTTTGGACAAATAATTGCTTCTCATTAAGAACTAATTATTCTCATTGTAAGGAAACAAATATGGAAATGATGCCGATAATAACGATCCTATATCTAATGGCATACTTACTACTTTATTATTAACATTATTGTTAACATTTTTATTACAGCATTATTATTTTCTATAAAAGCTACATTTAATTTAACTATATGTCTAACCCTCTTATTTATTAGTTTAATTACATGTCTACTTATAAGTTACTATTAATGTTGAATAACCATTGTACAAAATGGAAATAAATGTTTTGATATGATTTGATTTGATCCTCGCTTAGCGAATTCCAATTATCAACTACTCTTACACTGAAAAAAGTATTTCCTTACATCCTGCAAAGAAGTTTTCTTACGAAGCTTCAAACTATGACCTCTAGTTCTAGAGCCAGCCATATCAAAATATCGATCCCTATCCACTCTATCATAACCATGAAGGGATTTAAAGACTGTCACCATATCCCCCCTCAATCTTCTAGCTCCGAGTGATGGTAAGTTTAATTCCCTCAGCCTCTCATCATAACTGAGATTGCGTATTTCTGGCACCAGTTTCGTGGCATGACTTTGAACTTTTTCAAGCTTAGCTATGTGCTTTTTCAAGTGTGGATTCAAAAATGGGGCTGCATATTCGAGTTTTGACCTCAAATAGGTTACATAAATATTTCTGAACATTTCCTTGTCCTTGTGCCTGAAGGCTACCCTTACATTTGATAAGAATGCATATGCTGTCCTTACTATGCCATTTATATGTATTTCTGGAGACAAATCTGCCAGTATGTTTACTCCTAGATCTCTCTCATTTTCTGTCTCTTGAAGTTGTACTCCAGCCACCGAGTAGTCAAGCTTGGGCCTTCTTGCACTTGTACCCATTCTCATTTCCTTACATTTTGAAGTATTGAATTTCATTAGCCACTTTTCTGACCACTCATGCAGATTATTTAAATTTTCCTGAAGTTCTCTACCATTGTTCTCGTTGTTTTACTTTCTTCACAATCTTTGCATCATCTGCAAACATATACATGAATGAATTTACAGACTCTGGTAGGTCATTTACATATACAAGGAACAAAGGTGGCCCTAAAACTGAATCCTGTGGAACTCCGCTACTAACTCTTCTCCATTCAGACACTGAGTGTCTTATTCTAACCCTGTGTTCCCTTCCTTCTGAGTAAGTTTTTATCCATTCCAAGACATTTCCACCCATTCTAACCATTGCTTGCAGCTTCCTAATAAGTCTCCCATGTGGAACAGTGTCAAACGCTTTCTGGAAGTCTAGGAATATACAATCTGCCCAGCTCTCTCTTTCATGTAAGATTCGGCTTACCTCATCATAAAATTCTAAAAAGTTTGTTACTGTTCATCTACCTTCTCTGAAGCCATGTTGCCTGACTGACAAAAAGTTGAAGGATTCCAAGTGAAGAGAGATATGTTTCCTTAGTAGTTTCTCCATAACTTTGCAAACTATGCTGGTCAAGGAAACTGGTCTATAGTTCAGAGCCGTATCCCTCCTTCCCTTTTTGAAGATAGGTATCACAATTGCTTGTTTCCAGCATATTGGAGTCTCCCCTGACTCCATTGACTTTTCAAATATGATACTTAATGGCACTGATATTGAGTTTGCGCATTTTTTATGTACATGAGGAGATATGTCATCAGGACCTGTAGCTTTATGAACATCTAAATCCATCAGCGCTTTGCATACCTCTGTGGCTGTATTTTCTACTGTAAATACTGACTGAAACTCCTTGTTCAGTTCTTTGCAGATCTCTTCATCTGTCTCAGTGATGCTTCCATCCGCTCTCTTTAGCCTTAAAACCTGTTCTTTTACCTTCAGTTTTCCTCTGATAAAGCTGTGGAAAAGCTTGGGATTTTCTTTAGCCTTCCTGGTGATGTCCCTCTCATAGTCTCTCTCTACCTCTCTCCTTTTACTTAGGTAGTCATTTCTTGCTCTTTTGTAGGTTTGCCAGGCATTTATGTTTTTTCTCCTCCTATACCTTTTCCAGCATTTGTCTCTCTACTCCTTAGCTCTTTTACACTCATTATCGAACCATTTCTCTCTGGAATGAATTACACCTACTTTGGTGACAGGTATGCAGCACTCTACTATCTTCCCATATTTCTCACAAAAGATGTCATACAATTCTTGTACAGATTTGTTGTAAAATAAGGTTCTCCAGTCAATAACCACAAAAAGCTCATTCATTTTGATGCAATCTTCTTTCGGATAGTTCCTCCTCATGTCCTCAGTGCCTCTACTCTCAGGCAGAATATCTTCAATGATATACGCCATCAACAACACACAGTAGTCACTCTTTCCAATTGGTGGTTCATACTCAATTTTTTCAATATCCAACACATTATCTGTGAATACTAGATCAAGTAGTGATGGGTCATCCCCACCCCTGGCCCTCGTTGGTTCCATTACATGTTGGTGTAGGAAATTCCCTTGTACGCAATCTAGGAAGCTTACCCCGAATGAGTCCTCACCACTGTGTGGGTCAAGATTTATCCAATCTATCTCTTTATGATTAAAATCTCCCATAATCAAAATCCTACATTTTCTCTCCCGTGCCATATTAACAACTGAGTTTATGACTTCAATAGTACCTATATGACTCTCCTCATAAACTTCTTGCCTACTCTTGTTCCTTGGTGGGTTATATACAACAGTTATTATTGTGCTCTGTGACCCAGTATTTATGCGAGCAACAAGAAATTCCTTGAACTCACTTTCTATAGCCAAGTTTATTTCTTCAACTTGAATCCTTTCACTTATGAGCAGTGCTATCCCTCCACCAGTCCTCTCAGATCTTTCAACCCTTAATATTCTGAAGCCATTAGGAAAAACTGTGACATTGTTTATGTCCTCACTCAACTTAGTCTCTGTAATTGCTAATATATCTGCCTTACTGTTGCGAATCCTATTTTTTAATTCTATTGCCTTACCAGCTAATCCATCAGCATTTTTGTATAACAATCTTAATGAGGCCCCATCCCCTGATCTTCGGTCATTATCTTCTTTATCTCCCCTTTGTCTGGAAGAACTCTGAAATGAAAATTTTTCTTCTCTTCTTCATTTCTTTCCTCATTTAACCTTCTTGCCTCTTGCAACAAGTTTTTTTTATCTTTCCCATCTCTTCCTGTGTTTTGTATCGTCTAATGAACACTTCTTTGAATTCTTGAAGGTCTTATAGACTTTATTTTCTCAACAATATACCCCTACATTTCTCCCCTCTCTCAAAGGTTACTTTTGTTGGTCTCGGCTTTCCTTCCCTCGAATATTTGCCTAGTTGGTGTATGTTTACAATATCCTCAGGACCACAAACTACTCCAAGCTTTCTTATCAGGTCTACAACCTTAGCTTTATTTTCTTCAAGTCTCCCCTGCCATGTTGGCTCCTGGGATTCGCTTATGCCTGAGATTACCACTGTCTTCTCTTTATCAAGTGCCTGTTTAATCAGTGGGTTTGCCCTTTCCATCACAACGTCTTTCATTTTTTCGATTACTGTCTCTTTATAGTCAACTGTTTGTATGTTTTCCAGTGTGTGTACTTACCTAATTGTACGTACCTAATTGTGTTTACGGGAAAGAGCCCAAAGCTCGTATCTTCCCGTCTCCTCATCGGTTCCATTTTATACTTAGTGATACTTATCATACCTGTCCTTAAAACTATGGATTGAGATAGCATTAACTACCTCCTCGATTAGCGAATTCCAATTATCAACTACTCTTACATGAAAAAGTATTTCCTTACATCCTGCAAAGAAGTTTTCTTACGAAGTTTCAAACTACGACCTCTAGTTGTAGAGCCAGCCATATCAAAATATCGATTCCTATCCACTCTATCATAACCATGAAGGAATTTAAAGACTGTATCCATATCACCTTCAATCTTCTAGCTTCGAGTGATGGTAAGTCTAATTCCCTCAGCCTGTCATCATAGCTGAGATTGTGTATTTCTGGCACCAGTTTCGTGGCATGTCTTTGAACTTTTTCAAGCTTAGCTATGTGCTGTTTCCAGTGCGGATTCCAAAAGGGGCTGCATATTCGAGTTTTGGCCTCACATAGGTTACATAAATATTTCTGAACATTTCCTTGTCCAAGTGCCTGAAGGATACCCTTACATTTGATAAGAAAGCATATGCTGCCCTTACTATGCCATTTATATGTATTTCTGGAGACAAATCTGTCAGTATGTTTACTCCTAGATCTCTCTCATTTTCTGTCTCTTGAAGTTGTACTCCAGCCACCGAGTAGTCAAGCTTGGGCCTTCTTGCACTTGTACCCATTCTCATTACCTTACATTTTGAAGTATTGAATTTCATTAGCCACATTTCTGACCACTCATGCAGACTATTTAGATCCTCCTGAAGTTCTCTACCATTCTTCTCGTTTTTTACTTTCTTCACAATCTTTGCATCATCTGCAAACATATTCATGAATGAATTTACAGACTCTGGTAGGTCATTTACATATACAAGGAACAAAAGTGACCCTAAAACTGAACCCTTTGGAACTCCGCTACTAACTCTTCTCTATTCAGACACTGAGTGTCTTCCTCTAACCCTCTGTTCCCTTCCTTCTAAGTAAGTTTTTATCCATTCCAAGACATTTCCAACTATTCTAGCCATTGCTTGCAGCTTCCTAATAAGTCTCCCATGTGGAACAGTGTCAAACGCTTTCTGGAAGTCTAGGAATATGCAATCTGCCTAGCCCTCTCTTTCCTGTAAGATTCGGCATACTTCATCATAAAATTCTAATAAGTTTGTTACTGTTGATCTACCTTCTCTGAAGCCATGTTGCCTCACTGACAAAAAGTTGAAGGATTCCAAGTGAAGAGAGATATGTTTCCTTAGTAGTTTCTCCATAACTTTGCAATCTATGCTGGTCAAGGAAACTGGTCTATAGTTCAGAGCCATATCCCTCCTTCCCTTTTTGAAGATAAGTATCACATTTGCTTGTTTCCAGCATCTTGGCATCTCCCCTGACTCCAGTGACTTTTTAAATATGATACTTAGTGCCACTGATATTGAGTTTGCGCATTTTTTAAGTACATGAGGGGATATGTCATCAGGACCTGTAGCTTTATGAACATCTAAATCCATCAGCGCTTTGCATACCTCTGTGGCTGTAAGGTTGATGTTCTCTAATACCGGCCCTTGAGCTTTTATCTATGCAATCTGAGGGGGTGGAGTATTTTCTACTGTAAATACTGACTGAAACTCCTTGTTCAATTCTTTGCAGATCTCTTCATCCGTCTCAGTGATGCTTCCATCCGCTCTCTTTAGCCTTAAAACCTGTTCTTTTACCTTCAGTTTTCCTCTGATAAAGCTGTGGAAAAGCTTGGGATTTTCTTTAGCCTTCCTGGTGATCCTCTCATAGTCTCTCTCTGCCTCTCTCCTTTTACTTAGGTAGTCATTTCTTGCTTTTTTTGTAGGTTTGCCAGGCATTTATGTTTTATTCTCCTCCTATACCTTTTCCAGCATTTGTCTCTCCACTCCTTAGCCCTTTTACACTCATTATCGAACCATTTCTCTCTGGAATGAATTACACCTACCTTGATGACAGGTATGCAGCAATCTACTATCTTCCCATATTTCTCACAAAAGATGTCATACATTTCTTGTAGAGATTTGTTGTAAAATAAGGTTCTCCAGTCAATAACCGCAAAAGCTCATTCATTTTGATGTAATCTCCTTTTGGATAGTTCCTACTCATGTCCTCAGTGCCTCTACTCTCAGGCAGAATATCTTCAATGATATACTCCATCAACAACACACAGTGGTCACTCTTTCCAATTGGTGGTTCATACTCAATTTTTTCAATATCCAACACATTATCTATGAATACTAGATCAAGTAGTGATGGCTCATCCCCACCCCTGGCCCTCGTTGGTTCCATTACATGTTGGTGTAGGAAATTCCCTTGTACGCAATCTAGGAATCTTGCCCCGAATGAGTCCTCACCACTGTGTGGGTCAAGATTTATCCAATCTATCTCTTTATGATTAAAATCTCCCATAATCATAATCCTACATTTTCTCTCTCGTGCCATATTAGCAACTGAGTTTATGACTTCATTAGTACCTATATGACTTTCCTCATAAACTTCTAGCCTATTCTGGTTCCTTGGTGGGTTATATACAATAGTTATTATTATGCTCTCTGACCCAGTATTTATGCGAGCAACAAGAAATTCCTTGAACTCACTTTCTATAGCCAAGTTTATTTCTTCAACTTGAATCCTTTCATTTATGAGCAGTGCTATCCCTCCACCAGTCCTCTCAGATCTTTCAACCATTAATATTCTGAAGCCCTTAGGAAAAACTGTGACACTGTTTATATCCTCACTCAAATTAGTCTCTGTAATTGCTACTATATCTTCCTTACTGTTGTGAATCCTATCTTTTAATTCTACTGCCTTACCAGCTAATCCATCAGCATTTTTGTATAACAATCTTAATGAGGCCCCATCCCCTGATCTTCTGTCATTATCTTCTTTATCTCCCCTTTGTCTGGAAGAACTCTGAAATGAAAATTTTTCTTCTCTTCATTTCTTTCCTCATTTAACCTTCTTGCCTCTTGCAACAAGCTTTTGATCTTTCCCATCTCTTCCTGTGTTCTGTATCGTCTAATGAACACTTCTTTAAATTCTTGAAGGTCTTTTAGACTTTTTTCCTCAACAATATTTCCCTACATGTTTCCCTTCTCTCAAAGGTTACTTTTGTTGGTCTCGGCTTTCCTTCCTTCGAATATTTGCGTAGTTGGTGTAGGTTTATAATATCCTCAGGACCACAAGCTACTCCAAGCTTTCTTATCAGGTCTACAACCCTAGTTTTATTTTCTTCAAGTCTCCCCTGCCATGTTGGCTCCTGGGATTCGCTTATACCTGAGATTACCACTGTCTACTCATTATCAAGTGCCTGTTTGATGAGTGGGTTTGCCCTTTCCATCACAACGTCTTTCATTTTTTCGATTACTGTCTCTTTATAGTAAACTGTTTGTATGTTTTCCAGTGCCACCACCTTTACAGCCTCTTTTACTGCCACATTCCCCTTTAGTCCATTAGCAAAGGAAGTTTTCATGGCATCATTTTCCATATTCAGCTCCTGGAACTCTTTTCTAAACTGTTCAATGTTTTCCTTAATCTGGACATTCCAAGCTGCAATGTCGTCTCTCTCAGAAGAGAGCAGTGAACTAACATCTAATTCATTTAGGTTGTCATTTAGCTGTTTGTTTTTATCTTCTTGTTTAGAAATTCTAGTTTCTAGTTCACTCTTTTCCCCTTCCAGCTTCTTTATTCTTTTTTCTAGTTCCTTTCTCTCCTGCCCTTGAGCTTTATTTGCTTCCTCCAAACATCTTATTTCCTCTCTGAGTGTTTCATTCTCTTTCATTTCTCTATCCATATTCCGAATTTTATCATCAAGGCTTATAACCATTGCCTCTAAATCCTTGATTTTCTGTTTTAGTCTCCTATTTGCTACCCCTCCTCCCGACCCATGGGTGGGAGAGGTTTGGGACAGAGATGGCCTCATTTATGTGTGTGTGTGTGTGTGTGTGCGCGCGCGCAAAATTTAATAATTTTTTTATTGTTTATTTATTTATCAACTTATCTCCGTGTTTCATAAGTGAAACAGGTATCCTAAAAAATTATAAATTTTTTATTATATATGATATTAGAATTTTTTCTTTTCTTTTGAATAGTTAGATAAGGTGTTGCTGGTTTCGCATTTTGATTTAAAACTATTTTTTTTTATTAAAAAGTAAAAAAGAAAGTAAATTGCTTTAGATATGTTTACTTTGTTTATTAGTAATTAAGTCATTTTGGAATACAACTTCTTGCAATTCACTTATATCTGTCTTGTCTTAAGCTGCTACCTTTTCTTATATGTTTTTTTGGTGCCTGGGACTGATGAGGGCAATTTTCTTCACCCGTCCCAGGAAAAAAAATCGATTTTCATTTGAAGTCCCATTGAAACTCTCCTTCTCTACAATACGAAAATAATTTACTTATTCATTCTAATTTGACGTAGTGATTTTGCTTTTATGCCATCACTTGTGATCTCAGAGACTGTGCCCACGTTTCTTTAATTTAAAAAAAAGCAAAAAAAAAGAACGTGCAATTACTTCCACATAAAAATGATATAAATATTTCGAGAGAGTTTGTCTACTTTTATGTTGAGAGTGGAGTTCTAACTCTTCTGAAAGTGTTCTATAGGGTATTAGTTTCTTCTTCGTTTTAATAGCATCATTTATGTTATTATTATGTTATTATTAGTCTTTAAGGCACTCTATTTATGTCGTGTTGAATGATTGATGACCTAACTATGAAAATTCGTCTTTTCATTCGAGTTGAAATTCATTAATATTATCGTTAAAAATACACACTAATTAGTCGTTTATTTTTTATGATATATTCGTATATATTTGGTATGTTACGCTCTTAATGGCTTCTCGATAAATAAAAATGTCAGTTTATTCTGTATGATTCGTGCCTAATTACCGAGGAAGATTTTGGAATGTAAACTTCCTCCCAA
>JAXCGZ010016347.1:15000-17500 GCA_037179515.1 Halocaridina rubra
AATAATAATAGTGCTGGCTAGTACAGTGGTAACGCGCTGGCTTCGCATTCACGAGGTCGAAAGATCGGTCCCCGTCCAAGACCGAGAGTTTAAGCTGTTTACTGGCAGGAACTGCTGTGGGTGGACATCACAGTGGGGGGTTAGGGCTTGTCCTGGCTGACGATACCCATTGTAAAATGGAAATAAAGTAAAGTTGTCATCTCTTTCCTGCCTATCCCTCCTCTTTCCGTCTCCTTCCTTCCGTACCTCTTCTACAGTTTTTTTTTTTTTTTTTTTTTTTTTTTTTTTTCAAGAACACTGAATTCCGTTTCACTCTTCGAGCTACTTCTGGCTGAAACAGTTGTATCGCTACCATTCAAACGTCACTTCCCATTTCATTCACACTGTTAACTCTAAATGGTTTGTTTTATATATGTATGTATGTATGTATGTATGTATGTATGTATGTATATATATATATATATATATATATATATATATATATATATATATATATATATATATATATATATATATATATATATATATATATATATATATATATATAATATATATATATATATATATATATATATATATATATATATATATATATATATATATATATGTTTATATATACATGCACACTGTTAACTCTAAATGTATTTTTTATGCATGTATGTATGTATGTATGCATGCATGCATGCATGCATGTAAGTATACTTACCTAATTGTGTTTACGGGAAAGAGCCCAAAGCTCGTATCTTCCCGTCTCCTGATCGGTTCCATTTTATACTTAGTGATACTTATCATACCTGTCCTTAAAACTATGGATTGAGATAGCATTAACTACCTCCTCGCTTAGCCAATTCCAATTATCAACTACTCTTACACTGAAAAAGTATTTCCTTACATCCTGCAAAGAAGTTTTCTTACGAAGCTTCAAACTATGACCTCTTGTTCTAGAGCCAGCCACATCAAAATATCGATCCCTATCCACTCTATCATAACCATGAAGGAATTTAAAGACTGTCACCATATCCCCCCTCAATCATCTAGCTTCGAGTGATGGTAAGTCTAATTCCCTCAGCCTCTCATCATAGCTGAGATTGCGTATTTCTGGCACCAGTTTCGTGGCATGTCTTTGAACTTTTTCAAGCTTAGCTATGTGCTTTTTCAAGTGTGGATTCCGAAAGGGGGCTGCATATTCGAGTTTTGGCCTCACATAGGTTACATAAATAGTCCTGAACATTTCCTTGTCCATGTGCCTGATGGCTACCCTTACATTTGATAAGAATGAATATGCTGCCCTTACTATGCCATTTATATGTATTTCTGGAGACAAATCTGCCAATATGTTTACTCCTAGATCTCTCTCATTTTTTGTCTCTTGAAGTTGTACTCCAGCCATCGAGTAGTCAAGCTTGGGCCTTCTTGCACTTGTACCCATTCTCATTACCTTACATTTTGAAGTATTGAAGCTCATTAGCCACTTTTCTGACCACTCATGCAGACTATTTAGATCCTCCTGAAGTTCTCTACCATTGTTCTCGTTTTTTGCTTTCTTCACAATCTCTGCATCATCTGCAAACATATTCATGAATGAATTTACAGACTCTGGTAGGTCATTTACATATACATGGAATAAAAGTGGCCCTAAAACTGAACCCTGTGGAACTCCACTACTAACTCTTCTCCATTCAGACACTGAGTGTCTTACTCCAACCCTCTGTTCCCTTCCTTCTAAGTAAGTTTTTATCCATTTCAAGACATTTCCAACTATTCTAGCCATTGCTTGCAGCTTCCTAATAAGTCTCCCATGTGGAACAGTGTCAAACGCTTTCTGGAAGTCTAGGAATATGCAATCTGCCCAGCCCTCTCTTTCCTGTAAGATTCGGCTTACCTCATCATAAAATTCTAATAAGTTTGTTACTGTTGATCTACCTTCTCTGAAACCATGTTGCTGGACTGACAAAAAGTTGAAGGATTCCAAGTGAAGAGAGATATGTTTCCTTAGTAGTTTCTCCATAACTTTGCAAACTATGCTGGTCAAGGAAACTGGTCTATAGTTCAGAGCCGTATCCCTCCTTTCCTTTTTGAAGATAGGTATCACGGTTGCTTGTTTCCAGCATCTTGGAATCTCCCCTGACTCCAGTGACTGTTTAAACATGATACTTAGTGCCACTGATATTGATTTTTAAGTACATGAGGGGATATGTCATCAGGACCTGTAGTTTTATGAACATCTAAATCCATCACCGCTTTGCATACCTCTGTGGCTGTAAGGTTGATGTTCTCTAATACCGGCCCTTGAGCTTTTATCTCTACAATACGAGGGGGTGGGGTATTTTCTACTGTAAATACTGACTGAAACTCTTTATTCAATTCTTTGCAGATCTCTTCATCTGTCTCAGTGATGCTTCCATCCGCTCTCTTTAACCTTAAAACCTGTTCTTTTAGCTTCAGTTTTCCTCTGATAAAGCTGTGGAAAAGCTTGGGATTTTCTTTAGCCTTCCTGGTG
>JAXCGZ010016348.1:0-5000 GCA_037179515.1 Halocaridina rubra
CCCAATTCCTAACAAGTATCACCCTTTAACGGATATATAAAACACGAATGCTTTAAAACTCAATCTTATCACGCAAATAAATGAAATTTTATATAACACGTCTTCTCGTCATGCAAAATTTCTAAAGTCTATTACCACATAATCTCATGTAGATTTCCTGATAGATTGTTTACCACATGGGAAACAAGAAAATATTAGTTACCATAATCAATATTGAAAATAAAGAAAAATTTCTTATCCGCAACGTTTCTAGCGCGAAAATTTTCGTGTGCAGCCTAAGATTCATTCATTTCAATAATCGAGCCAATGGTAATCGGGTTTCATGTGCAATGTTAAAAAGCAAAATAAAAATAAATTTATAAAATCAGTCTGTCTGTTCGGGTCCCTGTTCGGGCGCCAATCTATGTGGGGGTTTAGGATGCTAGAGTGTTGTTAAGATTCTGTTTTACTAAGGGGACTCAAAGTACCGAGCTCGGTTAAGAGCTCACAAACAGACAGGACAGATATTTGTACTTGAACACCCCATGTCTAATACCATTAGTCGGTTAAATGAAACTCAGAATTCAACTTTCTTTTCATTTTGGAAATGCAATGACATTAAAAGAATTGAATTAAATTTCTCAAATTAAATTTTATGAAATGCTGCCTCGAATCCCGGAGGAGGTGAGTATGATTTCGTTTCCCGGCACCACGGACGTATGCCAAGACTTTGGCCTCAACTCGATGATTACCTCTGTCACACGGGCAGAGTAGAATACAGGACACTGCAATTTCAGAAACAGAAATGACACACTGTTTATAATGGGAAACTGAAAGCATGAGCACACATATAATGAGTTTCCAATGTCATTCTACTGGATGAATATATATTGGTTATTCACAGCTAACCAGAAATATTTATGCTACCATAATAGCATACAAAACCATTCATTCTTTACTGATTTTAAAGGAAAACAATATATTCACAATAAATGAAGAATAAGCAAGACAAATACAGTACTGTATGTATTCCTTAAATTGTGGGCAACCACAAAAGTTGCAATGCTTATTACTGATTAACAATTAATATGGTAATACTCTATTTAGGATAAAGGAAGAATCTACGAGATAAATACAGTATTCATTCACTTTTAGTTATCAAGAACTTTGCAATGAAAAAAAAGGGTGCAAAACCACCTTTTGAGGTATTTGCAACTTATAACTCAAAACACTTTATCCCCAACATATGAAGAATTAGCAAGATAAATACGGTATGCATTCATTAAATTGTGGTTAACAAGAAATATTTGCAAAGCCAACTGGGAAAAATTACCTTTTAAATATTTGCAATTTTTTTTAGCAAATAGCTTTATTGACGAGTTTTTGACGTAAAACACTTTATTTACGATGATAGAAAGGGGTGAAATGAAATTAGAATTATTAGGAAAAGAGATAGATTTTTACGGGTTCATAACCAGTCTTCAGAGGATGAGATTTTCGTTTATCACATTCAGTGAAAAGAAACTTCTCAGCAATGTATATCAGCTGTAATTTACAGGTTAAGGAATTAACTTTGGCATGTGAGATTCCAGCTTGGTAATCTACAAAGTTTCGTGTGTATGGGAATGGAATCTGAGAATAGAAATCCATAAGATTTATCCAGTAACGAATGTAACTAATTCTCGAAAATAAACCAATTTGCTTGACCCACGAGCTTTACCATACACTATCCCTCACCTTGTTGTGCTAGATGAATTCCTTGTTGTGCTAGATGAATTCCTGTGAAGATGCCACGTAATTAAGATTTGAAATAAACTTAGACTACCCAGGCGAGATGTTGCCTCTGGGCAGTCTCGGCGCCAAAAGAGAACGTCTCCTTGTTCCTCCTGGTGAGTTCATCTGTAGGATACATTTCTAGAGCAGTAATTGGCTCTGATATCATTTTAAGGACTATTTTAGTGGTGGTCCCTGGCAGGCAATTATAGCAGAGATGCAAGGGAGAGACAGTATTTTTAGGTGCAACAAGTGGAAGCAAATAAAATAAAACGAGAATAATAATGAAAAGTTAGGTTACTGGTTCTTTTTTCTCTCTCATAATTTTCTTGGCTCGTAGCAGACAGAAAAATAGGAGCAGCCTCTATATCGGGGCTATACTTCTACACGTACAAGAAGAGTGAATAAGCTATATTTACAATTAGCTATAAGCTAAAATACAAATTGCAAATAATCATAATCTGCGAAAGTCAAGAAGTGGGAATTATTTTTTTAGTTAGAAAATAACAGTTATGTTAAAGGGAATTATTTTTTTTAGTTAGAAAATAACAGTTATGTTACTAATTTATTTGATAAAGAATCTAACAGCCTCTGTTGACTTTGAGCGAAACACTCTGTCACAGTGATGCTTCCATCCGCTCTCTTTAGCCTTAAAACCTGCTCTTTTACCTTCAGTTTTCCTCTGATAAAGCTGTGGAAGAGCTTGGGATTTTCTTTAGCCTTCCTGGTGATGTCCCTCTCATAGTCTCTCTCTGCCTCTCTCCTTTTACTTAGGTAGTCATTTCTTGCTCTTTTGTAGGTTTGCCAGGCATTTATGTTTTTTCTCCTCCTATACCTTTTCCAGCATTTGTCTCTCCACTCCTTAGCTCTGTTACACCCATTATCAAACCATTTCTCTCTGGCATGAATTACACCTACTTTGGTGACAGGTATGCAGCAATCTACTATCTTCCCATATTTCTCACAAAAGATGTCATACATTTCTTGTACAGATTTGTTGTAAAATAAGGTTCTCCAGTCAATAACTGCAAAAAGCTCATTCATTTTGATGTAATCTCCTTTCGGATAGTTCCTCCTCATGTCCTCAGTGCCTCTACTCTCAGGAAGAATATCTTCAATGATATACTCCATCAACAACACACAGTGGTCACTCTTTCCAATTGGTGGTTCATACTCAATTTTTTCAATATCCAACACATTATCTGTGAACACTAGATCAAGTAGTGATGGCTTATCCCCACCCCTGGCCCTTGTTGGTTCCATTACATGTTGGTGTAGGAAATTCCCTTGTACGCAATCTAGGAATCTTGCCCCAAATGAGTCCTCACCACTTTGTGGGTCAAGATTTATCCAATCTATCTCTTTATGATTAAAGTCTCCCATAATCAAAATCCTACATTTTTTTTCCCGTGCCATGTTAACAACTGAGTTTATGACTTCAATAGTACTTATATGACTTTCCTCATAAACTTCAAGCCTATTTTGGTTCCTTGGTGGGTTGTATACAACAGTTATTATAATGCTCTCTGACCCAGTATTTATGCGAGCAACAAGAAATTCCTTGAACTCACTTTCTATAGCCAAGTTTATTTCTTCAACTTGAATCCTTTCATTTATGAGCAATGCTATCCCTCCACCAGTCCTCTCAGATCTTTCAACCCTTAGTATTCTGAAGCCCTTAGGAAAAACTGTGACACTGTTTATGTCCTCACTCAACTTAGTGTCTGTAATTGCTACTATATCTGCTTTACTATTGTGAATCCTATCTTTTAATTCTACTGCCTTACCAGCTAATCCATCAGCATTTGTGTATAACAATCTTAATGAGGCCCCATCCCCTGATCTTCTGTCATTATCTTCTTTATCTCCCCTTTGTCTGGAAGAACTCTGAAATGAAAATTTTTCTTCTCTTCTTCATTTCTTTCATCATTTAACCTTCTTGCCTCTTGCAACAAGTTTTTGATCTTTCCCATCTCTTCCTGTGTTCTGTATCGTCTAATGAACACTTCTGTGAATTCTTGAAGGTCTTTTAGACTTTTTTTTCTCAACAATATTTCCCTACATGTTTCCCCTCTCTCAAAGGTTATTTTTGTTGGTTTCGGCTTTCCTTCCCTCGAATATTTACCTAGTTGGTGTATGTTTACAATATCCTCAGGACCACAAACTACTCCAAGCTTTCTTATCAGGTCTACAACCCTAGCTTTATTTTCTTCAAGTCTCCCCTGCCATGTTGGCTCCTGGGATTCGCTTATGCCTGAGATTACCACTGTCTTCTCCTTATCAAGTGCCTGTCTGATGAGTGGGTTTGCCCTTTCCATCACAACGTCTTTCATTTTTTCGATTACTGTCTCTTTATAGTCAACTGTTTTTATGTTTTCCAGTGCCACCACCTTTACAGCCTCTTTTACTGCCACATTCCCCTTTAGTG
Organism: Halocaridina rubra; assembly: GCA_037179515.1. Taxonomy (NCBI): domain Eukaryota; kingdom Metazoa; phylum Arthropoda; class Malacostraca; order Decapoda; family Atyidae; genus Halocaridina; species Halocaridina rubra. The sequence continues at coordinate 4,181 of JAXCGZ010016348.1, forward strand.
CATCAGCAAGAGAAGTTTTCATGGCATCATTTTCCATATTCAGCTCCTGGAACTCTTTTCTGAACTGTTCAATGTTTTTCTTAATCTGGACATTCCAAGCAGCAATCTCGTCTCTCTCAGAAGAGAGCAGTGAACTAACATCTAATTCCTTTAGGTTGTCATTCAGCTGTTTGTTTTTATCTTCTTGTTTAGAAATTCTAGATTCTAGTTGACTCTTTTCCCCTTCCAGCTTCTTTATTCTTTTTTCTAGTTCCTTTCTCTCCTGCCCTTGTGCTTTATTTGCTTCCTCCAAAGATCTTATTTGCTCTCTGAGTGTTTCATTCTCTTTCATTTCTCCATCCATATTCCGAATTTTTTCATCAAGGCTTATAACCATTGCCTCTAAATTCTTGATTTTCTGTTTAAGTCTCCTAATGGCTACCCCTCCTACCGACCCATGGATTGGAGAGGTTTGGGACAGAGATGGCCTCATTTTTATGTTCTCCCTCTCACAGAATATAGAAAGAAGAAGAGAAAGAGGAAAAAAAGAGAGAAAAACTTTTATTTAAGCTTCACACAGAATTTTTATTTCTCCATATAAGTGCTATTTAGTGACTCAATTTATCTCTTTTCTGAGTGTATGTGTGTGTGTGTGTGTAAATAGGTACGGCAGGAAATTGATTATTTTTTCCGTAGCCATTTACATATTTAGAATATCCACGTTCTTCCCGTGAAATAGAATTATATATATATATATATATATATATATATATATATATATATATATATATATATATATATATATATATATATATATATATATATATATATATATATATAT
>JAXCGZ010016348.1:10000-22142 GCA_037179515.1 Halocaridina rubra
ATTATTGCGTCATTGAAGCCAGGCCAAGTTTTAAACCTTATGGGGGGTTTACACGGTCAAACGGTTCGTCGAACGCGGTTCGAAAGACAAGTGTTTGAAGTGATGTTCGAACCTGTGAACGAGGTATTTGACAACCAAATACCCCATTCACACGTTCGAAAATCACTTTACACACTTGTCTTTCGAACCGCGTTCGACAAACCGTTTGACCGTGTAAACCCCCCTTTAAATAATCGTAAACTCTACGGTGTATGAATCCCGTGTTTTCATATCCCCCGGTGTGTGTGATTACCTAATTTTTACCTAATTGTGTTTACGGGAAAGAGCCCAAAGCTCATATCTTCCCGTCTCCTGATCGGTTCCATTTTATACTTAGTGATACTTATCATACCTGTCCTTAAAACTATGGATTGAGATAGCATTAACTACCTCCTCGCTTAGCCAATTCCAATTATCAACTACTCTTACACTGAAAAAGTATTTCCTTACATCCTGCAAAGAAGTTTTCTTACGAAGCTTCAAACTATGACCTCTAGTTCTAGAGCCAGCCATATCAAAACATCGATCCCTATCCACTCTATCATAACCATGAAGGAATTTAAAGACTGTCACCATATCCCCCCTCACTCTTCTAGCTTCGAGTGATGGTAAGTCTAATTCCCTCAGCCTCTCATCATAACTGAGATTGCGTATTTCTGGCACCAGTTTCGTGGCATGTCTTTGAACTTTTTCAAGCTTAGCTATGTGCTTTTTCAAGTGCGGATTCCAAAAGGGGGCTGCATATTCGAGTTTTGGCCTCACATAGGTTACATAAATATTTCTGAACATTTCCTTGTCCATGTGCCTGAAGGCTACCCTTACATTTGATAAGAATGCATATGCTGCCCTTACTATGCCATTTATATGTATTTCTGGAGACAAATCTGCCAGTATGTTTACTCCTAGATCTCTCTCATTTTCTGTCTCTTGAAGTTGTACTCCAGCCACCGAGTAGTCAAGCTTGGGCCTTCTTGCACTTGTACCCATTCTCATTACCTTACATTTTGAAGTATTGAATTTCATTAGCCACTTTTCTGACCACTCATGCAGATTATTTAGATCCTCCTGAAGTTCTCTACCATTGTTCTCGTTTTTTACTTTCTTCACAATCTTTGCATCATCTGCAAACATATTAATGAATGAATTTACAGACTCTGGTAGGTCATTTACATATACAAGGAACAAAAGTGGCCCTAAAACTGAACCCTGTGGAACTCCACTACTAACTCTTCTCCATTCAGACACTGAGTGTCTTACTTTAACCCTCTGTTCCCTTCCTTCTAAGTAAGTTTTTATCCATTCCAAAACATTTCCACCTATTCTAGCCATTGATTGCAGCTTCCTAATAAGTCTCCCATGTGGAACAGTGTCAAACGCTTTCTGGAAGTCTAGGAATATGCAATCTGCCCAGCCCTCTCTTTCCTGTAAGATTTGGCTTACCTCATCATAAAATTCTAATAAGTTTGTTACTGTTGATCTACCTTCTCTGAAGCCATGTTGCCTCACTGACAAAAAGTTGAAGGATTCCAAGTGAAGAGAGATATGTTTCCTTAGTAGTTTCTCCATAACTTTGCAAACTATGCTGGTCAAGGAAACTGGTCTATAGTTCAGAGCCGTATCCCTCCTTCCCTTTTTGAAGATAGGTATCACATTTGCTTGTTTCCAGCATCTTGGAATCTCCCCCGACTCCAGTGACTCCTTAAATATTATACTTAGTGCCACTGATATTGTGTTTGCGCATTTTTTAAGCACATGAGGGGATATGTCATCAGGACCTGTAGCTTTATGAACATCTAAATCCATCAGCGCTTTGCATACCTCTGTGGCTGTAAGGTTGATGTTCTCTAATACCGGCCCTTGAGCTTCTATCACCGCAATCTGAGGGGGTGGGGTATTTTCTACTGTAAATACTGACTGAAACTCCTTGTTCAATTCTTTGCAGATCTCTTCATCCGTCTCAGTGATGCTTCCATCCGCTCTCTTTAGCCTTAAAACCTGTTCTTTTACCTTCAGTTTTCCTCTGATAAAGCTGTGGAAAAGCTTGGGATTTTCTTTAGCCTTCCTGGTGATGTCCCTCTCATAGTCTCTCTCTGCCTCTCTCCTTTTACTTAGGTAGTCATTTCTTGCTCTTTTGTAGGTTTGCCAGGCATTTATGTTTTTTCTCCTCCTATGCCCTTTCCAGCATTTGTCTCTCCACTCCTTAGCTCTTTTACACCCATTATCGAACCATTTCTCTCTGGCATGAATTACACCTACTTTGGTGACAGGTATGCAGCAATCTACTATCTTCCCATATTTCTCACAAAAGATGACATACATTTCTTGTACAGATTTGTTGTAAAATAAGGTTCTCCAGTCAATAACTGCAAAAAGCTCATTCATTTTGATGTAATCTCCTTTCGGATAGTTCCTCCTCATGTCCTCAGTGCCTCTACTCTCAGGAAGAATATCTTCAATGATATACTCCATTAACAACACACAGTGGTCACTCTTCCCAATTGGTGGTTCATACTCAATTTTTTCAATATCCAACACATAATCTGTGAACACTAGATCAAGTAGTGATGGCTCATCCCCACCCCTGGCCCTTGTTGGTTCCATTACATGTTGGTGTAGGAAATTCCCTTGTACGCAATCTAGGAATCTTGCCCCGAATGAGCCACCACTGTGTGGGTCAAGATTTATCCAATCTATCTCTTTATGATTAAAGTCTCCCATAATTTGTGCGTGATTACCTAATTGATTACCTAATTGTGTTTACGGGAAAGAGCCCAAAGCTCGTATCTTCCCGTCTCCTGATCGGTTCCATTTTAGACTTAGTGATACTTATCGTACCTGTCCTTAAAACTATGGATTGAGATAGCATTAACTACCTCCTCGCTTAGCCAATTCCAATTATCAACTACTCTTACACTGAAAAAGTATTTCCTTACATCCTGCAAAGAAGTTTTCTTACGAAGCTTCAAACTATGACCTCTAGTTCTAGAGCCAGCCATATCGAAATATCGATCCCTATCCACTCTATCATAACCATGAAGGAATTTAAAGACTGTCACCATATCCCCCCTTACTGTTCTAGCTTCGAGTGATGGCAAGTCTAATTCCCTCAGCCTCTCATCATAACCGAGATTGCGTATTTCTGGCACCAGTTTCGTGGCATGTCTTTGAACTTTTTCAAGCTTAGCTATGTGCTTTTTCAAGTGCGGATTCCAAAAGGGGGCTGCATATTCGAGTTTTGGCCTCACATAGGTTACATAAATATTTCTGAACATTTCCTTGTCCATGTGCCTGAAGGCTACCCTTACATTTGATAAGAATGCATATGCTGCCCTTACTACGCCATTTATATGTATTTCTGGAGACAAATCTGCCAGTATGTTCACTCCTAGATCTCTCTCATTTTCTGTCTCTTGAAGTTGTACTCCAGCCACCGAGTAGTCAAGCTTGGGCCTTCTTGCACTTGTACCCATTCTCATTACCTTACAATTTGAAGTATTGAATTTCATTAGCAACTTTTCTAACCACTCATGCAGATTATTTAGATCCTCCTGAAGTTCTCTACCATTGTTCTCGTTTTTTACTTTCTTCACAATCTTTGCATCATCTGCAAACATATTCATGAATGAATTTACAGACTCTGGTAGGTCATTTACATATACAAGGAACAAAAGTGGCCCTAAAACTGAACCCTGTGGAACTCCACTACTAACTCTTCTCCATTCAGACACTGAGTGTCTTACTCTAACCCTCTGTTCCCTTCCTTCTAAGTAAGTTTTTATCCATTCCAAGACATTTCCACCTATTCTAGCCATTGATTGCAGCTTCCTAATAAGTCTCCCATGTGGAACAGTGTCAAACGCTTTCTGGAAGTCTAGGAATATGCAATCTGCCCAGCCCTCTCTTTCCTGTAAGATTTGGCTTACCTCATCATAAAATTCTAATAAGTTTGTTACTGTTGATCTACCTTCTCTGAAGCCATGTTGCCTCACTGACAAAAAGTTGAAGGATTCCAAGTGAAGAGAGATATGTTTCCTTAGTAGTTTCTCCATAACTTTGCAAACTATGCTGGTCAAGGAAACTGGTCTATAGTTCAGAGCCGTATCCCTCCTTCCCTTTTTGAAGATAGGTATCACATTTGCTTGTTTCCAGCATCTTGGAATCTCCCCCGACTCCAGCGACTCCTTAAATATGATACTTAGTGCCACTGATATTGTGTTTGCGCATTTTTTAAGCACATGAGGGGATATGTCATCGGGACCTGTAGCTTTATGAACATCTAAATCCATCAGCGCTTTGCATACCTCTGTGGCTGTAAGGTTGATGTTCTCTAATACCGGCCCTTGAGCTTCTATCACTGCAATCTGAGGGGGTGGGGTATTTTCTACTGTAAATACTGACTGAAACTCCTTGTTCAATTCTTTGCAGATCTCTTTGTCCGTCTCAGTGATGCTTCCATCCGCTCTCTTTAGCCTTAAAACCTGTTCTTTTACCTTCAGTTTTCCTCTGATAAAGCTGTGGAAAAGCTTGGGATTTTCTTTAGCCTTCCTGGTGATGTCCCTCTCATAATCTCTCTCTGCCTCTCTCCTTTTACTTAGGTAGTCATTTCTTGCTCTTTTGTAGGTTTGCCAGGCATTTATGTTTTTTCTCCTCCTATACCTTTTCCAGCATTTGTCTCTCCACTCCTTAGCTCTTTTACACCCATTATCGAACCATTTCTCTCTGGCATGAATTACACCTACTTTGGTGACAGGTATGCAGCAATCTACTATCTTCCCATATTTCTCACAAAAGATGTCAAACATTTCTTGTACAGATTTGTTGTAAAATAAGGTTCTCCAGTCAATAACTGCAAAAAGCTCATTCATTTTGATGTAATCTCCTTTCGGATAGTTCCTCCTCATGTCCTCAGTGCCTCTACTCTCAGGAAGAATATCTTCAATGATATGCTCCATCAACAACACACAGTGGTCACTCTTTCCAATTGGTGGTTCATACTCAATATTTTCAATATCCAACACATTATCTGTGAACACTAGATCAAGTAGTGATGGCTCATCCCCACCCCTGGCTCTTGTTGGTTCCATTACATGTTGGTGTAGGAAATTCCCTTGTACGCAATCTAGGAATCTTGCCCCAAATGAGTCCTCACCACTGTGTGGGTCAAGATTTATCCAATCTATCTCTTTATGATTAAAGTCTCCCATAATCAAAATCCTACATTTTTTCTCCCGTGCCATGTTAACAACTGAGTTTATGACTTCAATAGTACCTATATGACTTTCCTCATAAATTTCAAGCCTATTTTGGTTCCTTGGTGGGTTGTATACAACAGTTATTATAATGCTCTCTGACCCAGTATTTATGCGAGCAACAAGAAATTCCCTGAACTCACTTTCTATAGCCAAGTTTATTTCTTCAACTTGAATCCTCTCACTTATGAGCAGTGCTATCCCTCCACCAGTCCTCTCACATCTTTCAACCCTTAGTATTCTGAAACCCTTAGGAAAAACTTTGACACTGTTTATGTCCTCACTCAACTTAGTCTGTAATTGCTACTATATCTGCCTTACTGTTGTGAATCCTATCTTTTAATTCTACTGCCTTACCAGCTAATCCATCAGCATTTGTGTATAACAATCTTAATGAGGCCCCATCCCCTGATCTTCTGTCATTATCTTCTTTATCTCCCCTTTGTCTGGAAGTATTCTGTAACGAAAATTTTTCTTCTCTTCTTCATTTCTTTCATCATTTAACCTTCTTGCCTCTTGCAACAAGTTTTTGATCTTTCCCATCTCTTCCTGTGTTCTGTATCGTCTAATGAACACTTCTTTGCATTCTTGAAGGTCTTTTAGACTTTTTTTTCTCAACAATATTTCCCTACATGTTTCCCCTCTCTCAAAGGTTACTTTTGTTGGTCTCGGCTTTCCTTCCCTCGAATATTTACCTAGTTGGTGTATGTTTACAATATCCTCAGGACCACATACTACTCCAAGCTTTCTTATCAGGTCTACAACGCTAGCTTTATTTTCTTCAAGTCTCCCCTGCCATGTTGGCTCCTGGGATTCACTTATGCCTGAGATTACCACTGTCTTCTCCTTATCAAGTGCCTGTCTGATGAGTGGGTTTGCCCTTTCCATCACAACGTCTTTCATTTTTTCGATTACTGTCTCTTTATAGTCAACTGTTTGTATGTTTTCCAGTGTGTGTGTGTGTGTGTGTGTGTGTGTGTGTGTGTGTGTGTGTGTGTGTGTGTGTGTGTGTGTGTGTGTGTGTGTGTGTGTGTGTGTGTGTGTGTGTGTGTATTTTTCCATACTGAAACATTGATATTAACAATACGAAAGTCAACGCAAATTATTTTATACGTCAGGGGACTCAAACTCGCATCACAAGCTAAGAGGTCACCTAAGGGAGCAAGGATTTGTAGCTTGCGACGTGAGTTCGAGTCCCTAATGTTCAAATATATTTTCGAGGATAATAGTATATATATATATATATATATATATATATATATATATATATATATATATATATATATATATATATATATATATATATATATATATATATATATATTTATCTATCTATCTACCTTGGCTGTTTCCCCCTTTATTTGGGGGGTATCCGACATCAAAGAAAGAAAACAATAAGGGGATTACTTTGCTCTATGGGCAATGACGAGGGAGCTAGCGACCGTTCAGATGGCACTGCTGGAGTGCCACAGCCCATCCTCCCGGCTCTTCCACAACCTGTGTCGCTTCACAACTGCCAACTCCTCCTACTGCCCCTACCACAGGGGTACCTCTGTAAGATGCAGCCCCGTGGTAACAGCTGATGCCCATCAGAGCTGCGTCACAATCGCTCGCCACTCATTCCTATTCCTAGCACGCTCACTTGCTTCCCTCACATCCATCCTCCTATCATTCAGGGCTCTCCTTACTCCTTCCATCCATCCAAACCTAGGCCTCCCTCTAGCATTTCTCCCATCAACTCTCGCATTCATCACCTTTTTCAGCAGTTTTTCATCATCCATCCTTTCCACATGGCCAAACCATCTGAGAACATTCATATCTACTCTGGCTGCAATTTCTCTCCTCACACCAGTTCTTGCTCTCACCACTTCATTCCTAACCCTATCCAACCGAAATACACCAATCATACTCCTCAGGCATTTCATCTCAAACACATTTAGTTTCCGTCTCTCACTTACTTTCATACCCCATAACTCTGATCCATACATCACAGTTGGCACAACCACTTTCTCATATAAAACTTTCTTAACATTCATTCCCTACCCTCTATTCTTCATCACTCCTTTCAACGCACCCAACACTTTACATCCTTCATTCACTCTGTGACACACATCAGCTTCTACTCCACCATTTGCAGCTATAAACGAGCCTAAATACTTAAACTGATCAACTTCCTCAAGTGTCTCTCCATTCAACATAACATTCAATTCAGCACCATCCTCATTTCTTGTACACCTCATAACCTTACTCTTTCCCACATTCACTTGCAACTTCCTTCTCTTACACACACCCTTCCAAATTCTGACACTAACTGACACAGCTTTTCCTCTGAATCTGCCACCACCAGAGTATCATCTGCAAACAGCAACTGATTCAGCTCCCACTCGTTATCATCCCCATCTACCATTCTCAAATCTCGACCACGCCCTCGCTCATTCACCTCTCTTACGACTCCATTAATATACCAATTGAACAGCCATGGTGACATCACACATCCCTGTCTCAGTCCCATTTATATATATATATATATATATATATATATATATATATATATATATATATATATATATTTATATATATATATATATATATATATATATATATATATATATATATATATATATATATATATTTATATATATATATATATATATATATATATATATATATATATATATATATATATATATATATATATATATATATGTGTGTGTGTGTGTGTGTGTGTGTGTGTGTATGTATATATATATATATATATATATATATATATATATATATATATATATATATATATATATATATATATATATATATATATATATATATATATCTCCAGAATCAAGATTGTGGCAAAGAGACTTATGTAACAAGAGCTTATCAACTTAGAAAGTTCAATTCCCTAAAAGTCAACCCCTAACGAAGACTTAACCTAAGTTATAGTAAGTTAGTAGTGAACAAACTGACATGTTTAAGGTCGCTTAGAATATGACTTAAGTATTAACCTCTGAACCTTGACCCGAGGTTCAATATATTAGAATTTATTTTATATGTGAAGTTGAGCTTCGTCTTCGCATCTCGATGTTAAGCTAGGTTAGGTTTAGTTAAGTTAGTGTTTCAGATATCGATAGTTAGGAAAAGTCAATGTGAAGATTACGCCCATGTTTTTTCTAGAGTTAAGTTAGGTTAAATAAGTAATTTTAAAGTTTATATACATGCATATACACATGGCCTAATTCCCCCTGTAAGGGGGGTGGCCTAGCCGGGAAAGGCACATTCACCAAAATTCACACATACCTCAACCACTCCTCTTAGCTCCTGTTCCCTGAGGGAGGGAAGTTAAGAATACTTCCTCCGTGATCCCCTGCGTGTCGTAAAAGTCAACTAAATGGGGCGGAGTGGGGATCTGGGAATCCCTTCCTCTATGTTTTCATCCCACGAGAGGCCAAGAGATTTTAAAGTTTACCCACCATAATATAGACGTGATCACCGTAGCAAAGCGGTAGCGTTCGCGACTTTGAGGGGTCAGGTCAAGGGTTCGCGGCCCGCCACTGTCTGAGGTTAGCAAGGGCATGCACTCTGGGTAACTATCACAAATTCCAAAATTAAAGTCCTTCTAAAGAAGCCACTGGAATTCAGTTCTTCTAAGGTTTTTCTATATAAAACTGTCAATTTTTATCTTTAATTTATCGGAAACCGCCATAGCGTAACCGATAGAGTTCTCGACTCGGGATGTGATGGACCTACGTTCGATCCCACGGCAGGGTGATAAGAAGGGTATCCAGCCTTAAATCCCCAACTGTAATCTATCTGTGTCCACCCCCCAAATGGGGATTAATAGCGACAATTAAAACGTATAAAAATATAGTGTATCTCCAACACCTCTAATTTCCGGGGAATATAATGATAAAAATTGATGAATTCACTTAGAAAATAAATTAGAAAATCGACATTTCATTGTCCAAGTGAGGAATGACTTCAAATTCACAATTGCAGAATTAATATCAAAGCTAGAGGGAGGAGTCGCTTTAGCTCAGTGGTAAAACGCGAAAGTCAGTGAATAACAAGCATGCACTCTCAATTCCCCTTATAGAACTAACCTATCTGCGTCCACCCCCATTCGAGTGGGGAAATTATTATTATTATTACTATTATTATTATTATTATTATTATTATTATTATTATTAGTTGTTGTTGTTGTTGTAGTAGTAGTAATAGTAGTAGTAGTAGTAGTAGTAGTAGTAGTAGTAGTAGTAGTAGTAGTAGTAGTAATAGTAGTAGTAGTAGTATTTTTATTATTATTTTTATTATTATTATTATTATTATTATTATTATTATTATTATTATTATTATTATTATTATTATTATTATTCTTTAAATAATCCATCTTCTCTATCTTCCTACTTTCTCTAGACTAGCGTTTCCATTATTGTTATTATTATCATCATCATCATCATCATCATCATCATCATCATCATTATATATGAGATCATATGAGAACAAACCGATTTAGGTGAATCAGTCTGTCTGATTTTCACTGAAAAATTAATTTGCTTGTCCTTCTCGATATCTTTCAAAATAGAAAATTCGATTAAATTGGGTCATCGTACCTAAATTTCTAGAAAAGGTCAACATATGACCTTAAGTGACCTATCATGACAAGGTATTTTGGGTACACTGTCATTTCTTTAATCATTAGATTTCGTGACAGACTTTTTTGTCTGTATTTTTTTTTTATTTTTTTTTATAGATTTTTGCGTATTTCTCAAAGCTATTTTACGAATTATTTTGAGTACTTTATTTTTTTTTATTTTCTTTTTTTACCTTCTTGGGTCACAATGAGTCTCCATCCGAAAGGGGGTGGAAGCAGTCATGTTGGAGCTGTCAGGGAGATTAATGTTAAATGCTCTTCCTAACGTTTCGCCGTGGCATCGAATCCATGTTTTTCATAGTCTTCACAAAGTAAATAGAAAGAGAGATGGGGAGTGTTGTGATTTGTCAGATGTGAACGGATAAGAAGAGATGTGTTATGAATACCCAAGAAAATTCGGTGTTGATGTAGGCATAGAAAAAGAGCCGCAACTTAAGGAAGACTTTTAATATCGACTTGTTCTGGACAGTCCTGTTTAATCCACAAGACCTTCAGCTGTAGCATAGCAAGGGGTGGCTGGTTCTAATAATAATAGTAAAACAAGAAACCTATCTTATTTTTTAACTAAAGTAAAGTTGCGTGAAAATTGCAGGTTCCAAACCCAGATTTCTCTCTCTCTCTCTCTCTCTCTCTCTCAACGACACCTTTGATTACATCTCCGAGGTATTTCGGTCGGTCTGTTTGAGGAGCAAACCTCTCATTATTATAGGCGACTTCAATGATAATCTCCTTCTTCCTAATAATAAAATGGGGAAATTAATTCAATCCCTCCACTTAAATCAGCTTGTGAATAAAGCAACCCGTACCACCGCTAATTCCTCCAGCCTAATTGATCTTATAATTACCAATACACCTAGTTTTATAGTTCACCACGATGTCTTACCTTGTCCTGTAGGAGACCACGAGCTTCTAATAGCTACAGTTAATGTCAGGAAGGAAAAGAGACCGCCAATTGTTAAAACTTTCCGATCTCTTGAGAATTATTCTCAAAATTGTTTCTGCGACACTCTTCTTAATGAATACAACATTTTAAATTCAATACTAACTACAGATTGTGTAAATTATCAAGTTTCTACTTTTACTGATGTTTTTACGAGATGTTTAAATGAATGTGCCCCTCTTACAACCAAAGTCATGACACGCCCTCCTGCCCCGTGGATTGACTCTCAGTTAAAAGAGCAAATGAAAAAGAGAGATGACCTCCTAAGGCAATTTAAATCTGATAGACAAAACTCCGAGATGGAAAGAGCCTATAGAAGAGAAAGAAACCTTACTAAAACAATGTTGTCCGAAAAGAAGAAAAATCATTTCAGGGAAGAATTTTCCAAGTATAAGGGAAACATCAAAGGAACTTGGAATGTTATAAAAAGAATAATTCCTGCAAATAAGGAAACCTTAGAAAATTCTGACCTTCTCAGTGATAATGTGGAAAAGCGAGTGAATGATTTTAATAAGTATTTTGCTGAAATAGGTAAGTCCACATATGAAAAGTCCCAAGAAAATAATGACTTGATTATTAATCAACCACATAATTGCCAGCCTCCAGCTGAAAGAAGTATTATCAATAATTTTAGACCGCACCCAATCGATTTAGTCACACTTATTCTTATCATAAAGAACCTCAAACCAACAAACTCTTGTGGTTCCGATGGGATACAACTTCGCTTCCTAATTGACTCATTGCCAGTTACAGTATTTTTCATTTTAGTCATTGTAAATACATCCATTGTTACAGGCAGTTATCCTAACCTCTGGAAGCATCCCTATATCATCCCCGTTTTTAAGAGTGGAGATACTAATAATGTTGAAAATTATAGGCCAATCTCTCTTCTCAGCATTCTGTCTAAAATACTTGAGAAGGTAGTTGCCACCCAGTTAATAAATTTCCTTGAATTAAATTGTCTATTATGTGAAGAACAACACGGTTTTCGGCCTAAACTTTCGACCGAGACGGCCCTACTTAAAATTACTGATAAAATTTATAGTAATATTGAAAATAAGAAAATATCACTTTTATTATTGTTAGATTTGTCTAAAGCATTTGACAGTGTACACCATCAAATTCTAATGAGAAAACTTTCCAAAGTTCATGTTGACTCATTTTGGTTCGAAAATTATCTGAAAGATCGAATTCAATCAGTTCGAATGGGCTCGACTCTCTCTTCCTCTTTAGATATCAGTTTTGGCGTTCCTCAGGGTTCAATTT